>VXBJ01001578.1:549053-666837 GCA_013400055.1 Nycticryphes semicollaris
CTTTATCTTTTCTTCCTTCCACCTGTGTTTCTTAAAACTGATGATGCATACCAAAGATGAATATAGTTGCTGTTAGGTAAGAGACAGTGTTCTTCTTGCTCTTTGTACTTTTATACAGTTATGGACACTGTATAGATAATACTTTATGCCATTTACATAAAGAGCTGTAGTGTTAAATGCCTCAGGTCAATTAAGACAGTCATCTGTCTCTCAAATTTCATAACAAGCTCAGTATTCAATATGCGTTTTCTCACTCAACACTACTTTTTAGGCCAGTCTAGCACTGTTAGCAATTGAAATGTTTTCTAATCTACTTGATAAAAAAACTTGACTTTTACAGAATTCCCTTGCTATGCTTTTTAAAAAAAAATCAAATGTCTTCCTTCTGTTGATAATGGTCTAGATTTTTATATCCCAGAAATCTGGAATCTTTTAGTGTTGCTTGCTTCATTAATGTCAGTCCTCACACCCCTTCATTTTTCTCCTGAAGGACTCCAGAAAGGTTTCAAAAATGTGGTGGGATCCCCGAGCATACTGCTAATGAAAAGAATATAATTTCTTTGCCAGCTGCTGAGTTTTACACTATAGTATTACAGAAAGCTTTGTCTGAAGCTTAAAATTGTCTTTGCTGGTGAGTTATGCTGCTGTAGTAATCAAAGTAACATATCTGATGGACTTTATATTTAAAATTGTATGTATTAGTTTAAAAAAACATGTTCAGGAACATTTGTGACCCAAGATTTTGCTTAACAGTTGTTTCTTCTTAGTCTCCTTACTGCCATGTTTATTACAGTACTTACTGCACTGGAGTCTTGGCTATCATTGAGGATTTATTCAGTGGCATAAATAACAGATCATTTTCTTTAAACACTTATTATTGACTGAAATAATCAAAGGAAGGAGGGGAGAGAGGAACTGCTAGTCCTGCTGTGATGACAACTTAGCTGTAGGTAAGCCCTTGGATTGTCAGTTGCTCCTCATAATGTTGACTGGAATGACTGATCCTGCTCTCAGCCAATCTCCTAAAGATGGACTTTCTGGATAACATAGGAATACTGAATTCTTTGACAGTGTTTTTACTCAGTTCTCAAATTGTTCAATAATTTCCTTAGTGTTTGCATCTTTCCTTACTGTTTTTACCTTGTTTTTATTTCCTTACCCTGTTCTTAGTGTCACATAGGAATTTGATGCTTGATACTAGCAGTCTTGATGAATACTCATTTATGAAGCTCTCTGCGGAGAGGATGAAGGGGAGAATGATTCACTCAATGCTAAAGTGGAGTTAGTGGACAATAAAAGTTCAATAGGATAACTTAAAATTGTCTTAAGAATATGCTTTAGAATCCTGGTCTATCATTTAGATATTTCTGTGCCTTATCACATCACTGTGGCAGTTCTTAATTTTGGTGACTAAATCATCCAGCTATCAATCTGTTTTAAGGCTGGGGCAGTGGGGAAATACTTCACGAGGTTCAGAGAGCATTATCTAGTCTGTGTTTAAATAATGCTTACATGGTGTATGGTGAATTATTATCTTGTATCTTTAGTTTTTTTGTTTTAAATCACTAGTGGGACAACCAACCAGTAAAAAAAGTTATGGATGCAGCACTTTAGCCTCTAATCTGACAACCTTTGTGGATTGTTTATTTTTTTTATATTGGCCTTCCTATGAAAAGACAAGGATTCTTTTCATATTAAACAGTGAGGAAGGCTGCTTAGTTGTCAGTATGTCCCCTTATATTCAAAAGCTGTAGCTCTCTGCCCAGTCTTTATCATCACTTACAGAAAACTTGCACTGATGCCTCAGTTTTGCTCTGGTGCTATGCTGCTAAATATTTATCTGAACTAAAAATTTTAACCTGTTTGCTTACCTAACATTAATATATGGTTTACCCATAGCAGGATGGGGATCTAAAAACTGATGCCCTGACAGCTTATCTGTGTTCTTTCTCTTGTTACAGAAAAGGAGTTCTATGGGATGTGAATGTCAGTGTGTTTAGAAATTCTAGTTAAGTAGATTATATAAACATACAACACCCAAAACCTTCTTTTATATTTAGGTTGTCATTATACTGGTGGAACCTTACTTAAGCGAAGTACAAAATTTATTGGAAGCAGTTACTTAAAGAACAAATCTCGTGAGCAGCAGCTGAGGGAACTAGAGTTGTTTAGCCTCCAGGCTGAGGGGAGACCTTGCCACTCCCTACAACTAACTGAAAGGAGGTTGTAGCAAGGTGGGAGTTGGTCTCTTTTTCCCAAGTAATATGCAGTAGTACAAGAGGAAATGGCCTCAAGTTGTGCTAGGGGAGGTTTAGACTGGATATTAGGAAAAACTTCTTCACCAGAAGGGTTATTAAGCATTGGAAGAGGCCACCCAGAGAAGGAGTTGAGTTGCCATTCCTGGAGGCATTTAAAAAGATGTGCAGATATGGCACTTAAGGATGTGGTTTAGAGGTGGACTTGACAAGTGTTAGATTAATGGTTATACTATATCTTAACTGTCTTTTCTAACCAAAATGATTATGTGATTTTTTGCATTCAAACCCAAGGTACATTGATGAAAAGCATATGATCAACATGGACAAATGCCAGAATTGCATTTTGAGCAACATGCCATTTATTTGTCATACTTCACACTTGCTCCCTTTCAGCAGCTTTGACAGAATTTTTCTGTTAGAAAAGATCTGGTACTGAAACCTTTTTCTTGAAATTATGTAGTGTGATTGTGAACTCTGTTCTGCCTGTTGAGGGAGAAAACTTGTATGCTTGCTATTGGGTATAACATATGTAAGAACTTTTAACAGAGACAGTTCTATTCAGACTGCCTACATCTTTTCCAAAAATCCCCTACTAATAAAATGCTTTGCAGTATCTTGTTTGAATACTTTTTTTTTTCCTGTTAGTAATCCTTGCTATAACTGGTGCAGGTTGACCAAGGCTTTTATACCACTAAATTCATTATCCCAAATGAGGTCTTGAGGATGTAATGGTAAGATTGTTTTAGATCAGCCTAGATGCCATGTGGACTAGACGATGCACTCAAAGTAATTAAAAGTAACAAGATAAACTTGTCTAGTGATACATTCTTAATTATGTAAAACAAAGTACATAGTTAAGATGTTCTAGGCTTGTGGTAAACTGAAGCAGAGGCTATGCATTTGGGTTCCTCTTCTGCTGCTGGGTTATGGTGAACTTTGGAGCAACTATAGCACCTGCTGTTTCAACTATTTTAGCTGTTGTTCAGTAGTGTGTTGTCTTTCTGAGGAATAGAGATAGTGTACAAATGACTTGTCACACAAACTTACATTCTTTCAGCAGGCAAGAAATCCTGAATGCCTACCACAGATTTTACAGCTTGTCTGGGGAAAACCACCTCTAGCAAACATGTTTGTTAATTGAAATTAATAATTTTAGTATGATGATGTCCTAGCCTATTCTACGCTACTAAGTTTTACCAATAACAGTTGCACTTGCTAGAGCAGTCTTTCACATCACCCAGTCTTGTGTGGAAAACACACTTCTAGATAAAATTGCACCATTTCTTTGTGATGCAATGTATACTTATCAGCGTGTATGCACCCACACATTCAGTGGAAATTCCTCATGCAAGACAAGTGCTAGTATAAGCCTAAAACAAGGTTTGCATTTGAGAGTTGTGTGACTGCAACTTGCTGTTGAGCTTAAAAAAAAAAAAAGTCTCATAGATCCATTGCCTGATTTACAATAGAAAACCAGGTTCAGAGACCTCAAGGGTCATCTGGTCCAAACTTTCTTGGCAAAAGCATGATCTAGAGCAAATGGCCCAGCACCCTGTCCAGCTGAATCTTAAAAAGTATCCAGTGCTGGGGAATCCACCATGGCCCTTGGGATGTTACTGAAATGGCTGACTGTTCTCATTGTGAAAAATTTCCCTCTTGTGTCCAATCTCTCCCCAGGAGGAACTTGTACTCTTCACACCTTATCTTTTCCATGTGGCTCTTTGTAAAAAGGGAGTCTCCATCTTTGTAGCCACACTTCAAATACTGGAATATGGGAATAAGGTCTTCCCTAACTTTTCTTTTCTCAAGGCTAAACAAACACAAATCTCTCAGCCTTTTCTCATATGGCTAGGCTTCTCAGTTCTTTGATCACTTTGGTGGCCCTTCTCTGGACCCTCTCAAGCCTGTCCATCTTCTCTTTATAGTGGGGACCAAAAGTGAACACAATATTCCAGGTGTGGCCTGAGAAGCTCTAAGTAGAGTGGGATAATGATTTCTTTATCTCTGGTGCTGATGCCCTTGTTGATGCAACCCAGCATCCTGGCTGACTTTCTCTTGCTGCCAGGTTCCTTTCCTCATAGTTGCTCCCCAGCCAGGTATCGAACCTTGTGCTGCAGTCTGGTTTCTTTGCGAGCTAAACAAATACACTATATTTTGTTGTGTACAAGAGGGTGATAGAAGCAATATGATATTTGTTTATAGATGTAGAAAAAAATACTAACACAATGATTGGTACAACATTCAGTGTAATGCCTTTCCGGGCACGATGCGCTTCCAGTGTGTTTTTTCTCTGCCTGCCTCCTTGAAAAATGGTGACTGTATTGAACAGAAGAATAGACTTCAAAGTCCCCAATAGTATTTTGAAAGTGTTCAAGCATTAAAACAGTCATATATATTAATATATTAATTATTAATATACTAATAATTATATTAATATTTGGTCAGTAACCAAAGATAAAAATAGTCTCTTGGCTGTTTCAGATAATCCTTGCAAATTTTACTAGGCCTTAGAACCAAAGAATCATAGATTAAGTGTAGTATTTACCATAAACCAATACGATATATGATCATTATTGATAAAGTAATACTAGGAAAAATCATTAAAAAAATATCAGTAGCTATGCAGACAGCATATAGAAGCTTAATCTTATGAATAGAAAGCTTAATCACCAAGAAAGGCCAGCTCTGAAAGAAAAATGAGCTGGGATATTTTCATGAGCAAAAAGAGAATCTGTTTGTTGATAAATGAGTTAGAATTTTTATTTTAGGACACCTTCTTAGCCCCCCCAAATCTCACCAGACAAAAATAATTACGTTTGTGAAATGGAAGTTTATCCCTTTCAGTAGGCAAGTCCACTGAGATTTGCATTTATAATATTTTGGTTTTAACTCGCTTTATAAGCTCACCTTGTTTTGTTTTTGCTTTTCAAATGACCGCTCCACTTTCTAATAAAACTAGACATAAAAATGTCAGGTTCCATGCAAAATTGCTATACCCAAAATATGTGATTCCCGCATTTCTCAACTTGTTACTTCCTTTGTTCACTGAAGTCCAGTGTCCTCATTAGATATCTTGTGGCTATTGCTGGGGTTCCTCTTTCCTTTGTAGATTAGTCCCCGCATCTCCCAGCTTTCTTGATTTGCAGTCCTTTAAACTCTTGGTTAAAAATATCTATTTTTTCCTTTACCCTGTTCAGTTTGTAACTTCCTCTAACGTGAAAGCTTTTATAAAACACATGCTATCAAATTACTATCAAATTTTCTCATTAGGTGAATGTTTATGCAAGTTTGTTATAGGTTGACCTTGGCTGGATGCGGGTGCCCTCTAAAGCCACCCTATCACTCTGCCTCTTCAGTCAGCCTGGGGAGAAAAAATATGATGAAGGGCTCATGGGTCAAGATAAGGATAGGGAGATCACTTACCAATTACTGCCATGAGCAAAACAGACTTGACTCCAGAAAATTATATATATTTGCTAATCAAAATCAGAGTAGGGTAATGATAAATAAGAACAAATCTTAAAACACCTTTTCCCCACTTCCCCTTTCCTCTAGGTTCAACTTCACTCCAGATTCTTTACCTCCTCCCCAGCACAGGAGGTTGGCAAATGGGGGTTGCAGTCAGTTCATCACACATTGTCTCTGCTGCTCCTGCCTCCTCAGGGGGAGGACTCATCACACTCTTCCCCTACTCCAACCTGGGCTCCTCTCTTCATGGGGCTGCAGGTCCTGCTGTGAGCCTTCTCCAGTGTGAGTTTCCCATGGGGTTACAGACTTCTTTGATCATCTACCTGCTCCAGCATGGGGTCCTCCACAGGCTTCAGGTAGATATCTGCTCTACTGCAGACCTCCATGAGCTGGGAGGGGGGGGTGTGGGGGGGTGCAGCCTGTTTCATCATGGTCTTTACCACAGGCTGCGGGGGAAATCTGCTCCAGTAGGTACTGGAGCAACTTCTCCCCCTCCTTCCCTGACCTTTGTGTCTGCAGAGCTGTTTCTTTCACATATTCTCACTCCCCTCCCTGGCTGCCATTGTGCAGCAGGTTTTTTTTCCCCCCTTAAAGTTATTATCACGGAAGTGCTAGCACCATCACTGATGGGCTCAGCCTTGGCCAACAGCAGGTCTGTCTTGGAGCCAGCTAGCATTGGCTCTATCAGACCTGGGGGAGGTTTCTGGCATCTTTTCTCAGAAGCCACACCTGTAGCCTCCCTGCTACCAAAATCTTGCCATGCAAACCTAATACAATATTTTTTTTATAAAATTGAAAAATAAAACAATTACATGGCACCTGTAGGCAAACTCTTTTGACAATTGCTTTAAGCTGTTTTCTTAAACTGAAACTGTCATGCAACATTTTGTAAGGTAGACATTTCAATCCTCAATGGATAATGTTATAATTGCTACTTTTTGAAGGGTTGCTAACAAAAGTCCATAAAAGTGAAGTAATTGCACTTTGTTTCCTAATCCTTCATACTAGATTAATTGCCACCTCAACACATTTTCTTTTCAATTAAAAGTAGACAAAACAGGCAACTCATTTGCAAATGTGACCTCATCTCCTACTCTGTCTAACTCTCAGAGATTTTCTTGACTATTTCCACTTCTGATACAGATCAAAAAAGGTAAATTACTAGTAACACTGCAGAAAACAAACCATGCCTTATTTTTCAAGTCATAATGTCATCTTCTAGCACTTGTTGTCTGCATTAACACTAGGCTAACTAGAAACATGAACTGATAATTTCACTTACTTTATTACACATAAAAGTCAGTCAAACACTGCTCTCAATTGTCTTATTGTGGCACTGCACAGATGTGGGCTTACTGGGTACCTATTGCATCATAGTTCCCTCAGTGCACTGCCTAGAGGAAGAAGCATTAGTCACAATGACAATTTCAAGGACAGTCCCCTCCTCTAGTTCAGGGTGTGCTTCCCCCAGATGTGGACCACAGAAGCGGAGAAGAATACAGCCCCAAACTATCACCCAAATATCACCAGCAGAAGTCTTCACTAGTCATCTGTGTCTGTTACACATGTAAAACAACAAGGGATTCTAACCTTCCTGCTCATGATCCTCTGTGTCATCCAGTCCCCAGCATGGCAGCCCTCAGTAATGTGCACCAAGCCTCTATAAACTTGCCAGTAACTAGACCGGTTCCTTGTCAGCACTTGGGTCATAAACCCTGACCTTCTACCATCGTGCTTTTTCAAGCAGGCCAGGAAAAATGAAAACTCTCAGAGAGAATTTTAAAATTCAGCCTTTCAGAATCTTACAATTTTTGGGGGCTTTGGAAGTTTTTTGGTGGTTATTTTGGTTCTAGTTGGTGGGGGGGAGCGGGGAGGGTGTTGGGTTTTTTTTGGTTTTTTGTTGGGTTTTTTTGCCGGGGGGTGAGGAGGGGGGGACAGGGGTACAAGGGGAATGAACTGTCCTACCCAGAGGGTGACTCCATTTTTTGCTATACTGGGACAGAAGTGCTGGGAGCAGAACATATGTTTGGCTTTAGAAAGACATCCAGGTGAACAGGCCTGAAGGCCCACAAGAGAGGTAGAAAATGAGGGATGTCTCCAAATGTTGTATGATGTACACGCAGTTGGGGCTCTCTAAAAGCACTTAGTTTTGAGGCAATGAGGTTTGATGTGGCTTGCTGATCAGGGATTGCTTTTTAGTTTTGTCAACTTGGCAGAGCAGAAGAAGACTGGGTTTTCCTGGTCAGGATTTGAAGGGAGAGACTTTTGTCTGCTGCAGCAGGTGAAAATAGCAACAGCGTATCAGAGGGAGCTAACAAGAAACCAACAAGAATAAAGCATGTGCAACCTTATTTCACCCAGTAGTTGGTAATTCTAGCAACTACCCTAAGGCTTAAGCTTTAGACTCTGCTGTAGCTGTTGTAACATAAGTGTTACTAATATAAGGGACTCAGTTTCTTCCTAAATGTCCACAGAAGTATAAGCATAACAGACTTGTAACTTTTAGGTATGGGGGGTTGAGAAGTATAAGCATAACAGACTTGTAACTTTTAGGTATGGGGGATTGCCAAATCCAGCAGCCTGGGGGATGCAAAGCTGCCACACCTCCGTGACCTCATGTTCAACCAGGCTGAGCACACATTCCCAGTGGGCACAAATACAAACGCCCATCTGCAACACATACATACATATATACCTGTCAGGCAGGCTCAGGCAGGCACAGGCAGGCACATTCAGCACACACATAAATGGCACCAACAACCCCATCCTCTTCCCCTCTCTGCCTGACCAGGTTGAAGCTCTGTTAGTGGGAAATAAGTCAATACAAAAGTAAGAGGTGGATCCTTCCAGCAGCTGGGCTCAGGTATCCAGTCTGCCCAGCAGCTTTCCCTGGATCCCAGTTTCCTCAGTCACTGACACTTATGTGTACGAGACCCTGAGGCTGCAGTGTTACTGCAGTACCCACTAGAAACCTTGCTTGCTCACAGCCATTCATACACACACACATGCATGGAGGAGTATGGATCTACCATTAGCTGTGTTTAGGCATGGAGAGCATCCACCAAGTGGCCCTGGATCCTCACTGTCCATGGCTGATGGCACATGGGCATGCAAAGCTTTGAGACCCACAGCACCACCCCAGATGCTGGTATGCTATATTTGGTCCATCCTCTGCTCAGATTTCCTCTGAACACCTTCAGGTTTTGTTGTTGGGTTTTTTGGTTGGTTTTTTTGTTTTTGTTTGGTTTTTTTGGGTTTTTTTTTTTTTGTTTGTTTTTTTTTGTTTTGTTTGTTTGTTTTTTTAATATTCAATGTTTTATTCATGTAACATTGTTTTGCACATAGTGAATTTATGGACTATCTGATCACAAGCAGCATTACTGGATACCACATACTTGGAAATAATTCGTTGTGCTTCGTCATCTCTAATGCTCCTTCTGTTTCATGACTAATAAGGTATAACTTTTATAACATATTTTTGCCCTGATTTAATTGCAAAATATATTTCTCTTAGAGATTTGAATTGGTGACATAAACACAAAACCTACTCTACAAAATACAAAATCTATTTTACAACCATTTGCATAAACAGAATTGTTTATTGGAGGATGGAGCCAGGCTCTTCTCAGTGATGTCCAATGATAGGACAAGGGGCAATGGGTGCAAGCTGGAACGTAGGTGGTTCCACTTAAATATGAGGAAAGGCTGCTTCACAGTGAGGGGGATGGAACAGTGGAACGGGCTGCCCAGAGAGGTTGTGGAGTCTCCTCCTCTGAAGATATTCAAAACCCACCTGGATACATTCTTTTGTGACCTGCTCTAGGTGTTCCTGCTCCGGCAGGGGGATTGGACTAGATGATCTTTCAAGGTCCCTTCCAATCCCTGATATTCTGTGATTCTGTGATTCCGTAATTACTGTCTGATGTTCGCACAAGGAATTTAACTTCTCTATCAACTTCCCAGAAGTGAAGTACTCATATGTAAAAACTATAAGGAGGACTTATATGTACAGGCTGAGCAGAGGGGCCTTCCAAGCATCAACAGAAAGCAAAGCAAGTGAGACTTTGGCCAGCTAAGAAAAGCAAGCTGCTGTGAGTCATTCACATGACTTTGTATTACTATGTCATTACTATTCTTACTGGTATGACAGTATTAGTCCCTATTTAGAAAATAACTACAGAAAAAAAAAGATTGCTTATTGAAGTTTTACACTGTTGTTTTTGTCTTTTTTGTGCTTCTTTTTTTTTTTAAAATAGTAATACCAAGACTCCTTGACATAGATTTGCTTGTGTTTGTGCTGGTGAATTTTAGATAAAACACTGTTTACAGGAGGAGCACAAAAGGAAATGCTAATACTGACCAGAAGCAGAGTTTGGTCTTGTATTTTTTAGCAATTTGCAATTTAA
The DNA here is from genome assembly GCA_013400055.1 of Nycticryphes semicollaris. NCBI lineage: Eukaryota > Metazoa > Chordata > Aves > Charadriiformes > Rostratulidae > Nycticryphes > Nycticryphes semicollaris. The sequence goes on from VXBJ01001578.1 coordinate 559,186, forward strand.
ATATGTTCTAAAGTACATGATTGTAGCATAAGATGTAGAGGAAAAGTACAAAATACAAAGCACAGTTCTATTTTTTGTAGAGATTATTTCCCATAACACTGTATTTTTCAGCCTGGGGAACTATGCCTCTATGAGCATTTTGAATGGCAGCCTTTGAATGGACTTTCATTTTAAGTAAATCTGGTGGGTTTTTTTTTTTTTTTTAAAGGCTCTCCAGCAAGCATTTAGAATGGATTTTAATGAAGTCTCCAGGCAACTTTGGTCTGCAGGAACAAGGTCTCTTACCTCTGTTAACCTCTACAGATACCTCCAGTGAAATTACTTCTTTTTTCTTCTTTCAGCTCCAAAAACAAGGCCAGCTGTTTGACAGCAAGGTTGGACACTCAGCCAGAGCTCTGCTTGATCTAGAAAAGGTTTTCTCTTTCCTTATGTATACTGTAAATATTTTGTTCTAGCAGATCTGTTTGAAACTTCCCTGGGTGATTGATGAGATCTGCCCTGAGGCATCACAGACCATTTCTTCTTCCTTGTGGGTAACATGTAATTTCTGTGAGATCAAAACATTTTGTCCATAATTCTTGCTGGCTTCCACGTGGCCTAAATGAGAGTTCTTGGAATGAATGAGGGACTTTGAATCAGGCCCAGCAAAGACTTACCCCATGCAGTACAAATGTCAAGAAATGGCTCTCAGCAGCTGTGCAGAAAGCTGAGGCAGAGCTGTCTTTCTCATAAACAGCACAACCAAGGTCAAGCCACTTCCACCCTATCACCTAGCCCTATGCCAGAGCCATTGCTAGTAATGACAGTTAATTCCCAGGCCAGCACCAAGCAATATCATCTTTACAGCCAGGCTAAGTTGTGCCTTATGTACCCTAACCTGTCCTCAATAAGAAACATATTACATTCAGGGCAGAGGAAGGATTTCCCTTGTCGCAAGGATGCAGGAAGTAGAAAGCAGCAAGAAGAAATACAGGGCAAAAAGCGAAAGGCAACTTCCATATCCTCAGGACAGCAGTTGTAGACAGGTCCTCAATTTTTTTCCTCTCCACCCCTAACAGACATAGTCCAAGGGAAGACTCAGAGGTGGTCTGCACTTCACAGCCAAGAGTCAGCCATAGATTTAAGCAACGGTGTTGTTGAAACTTCCTACTGGGTAGTACTGGGTACAGACTTGTACTATGTATTGTTCTCATAAGTAAGTTAAGGAAGAGAATGATCAAGAGAGAGTCCCCACCAGAGGTGCAGAGAGACTGTTCAATCTGTACAAACAAGGAGCTAGAGGAGAATGACTGTATCGTGAAGGAACTGGCTGTAACCCTGATACAGCACCCTGCGAGAACACTACTGTCAGAAAGGATTACCTCTGGAGAGCTTGAGCTAGAACATCAACAAGGGAAAGGAATCAACAGAAATATTTTTAAAAAATGGCAACAAAGTTGTCAGTACTGGTTACTTTTGAACCAGTAAGTGATACATGTGTGCAGTTGGAAAGTGCAGCAGCATGGCTTTATGAAAGGAATAATTTCTGTGGAGCTGTCTGCATGGCCAATATGATGGAACTCCTAACTCATGGTAGATAAACTGAACAAATAAGAGGAAGAGACTGCACAAGAGTGCAGTCATTCAATTAAATTAATTTTGTTTTACAGCTGTCTCACTCTGCAAGACCCATTGGCAGCATGGATCTTAACCTTCTGCGCTGGTAGCCACATGGCTTAGCTGACTTCTGAGATTTTTGCACTATCCTAAAAAGCTTGAGTTTTACATTGTGTTAATGTCTGTCACCTTCTGAGTATGTGCTCAAGAGATTATTTCCATCCAACAAAAATAGGTCTTATGAACCACATCTGTCACCACCTCATGAGGAACCACCTGGGGTAAACCTCATAGATATTACCTGACAACTGTGAATGAAAAAACAGCTACAGCCTGGTGATGAAAAGAGGCTCTCCAGGTTCCACTAAGCAGCCCTAGAGCCACAAATACCTCTGTATTGTGTCCAAATTAAAGTGTTTCCAATGAGGAGGTCCATGCATCCTTACCACCACACTAAAAAGAAAGACAGCTGAGCAAGTTTTGTCTTTCTGTGAGTAGAATGAGTGCTCCATCTATCTGCTCCATGGCATCAGTCAACATCACACCATGAGCTCTGCCAGAGACTCTGCAAGACAAGACTATCCCATTGTGAGTTTCATTGGGCAGGAACTATGACAAGCCAACAAACAGCTTCTAATTAGATTTGTGGTACTGGAGATTAGACTGTGCGAAGACAGGCTCCTGGCTGCAGAGCAGCCGGATTTCTCACTCAACTGGGACGCACAAGAATCATCAGTGAACTATCTGGACACCAGGGCTCTGCAGAGAGGTGTGCGAGGCCTCACTGTAATTCCTCACTGGAGGAATCTGGAGCCGTTTCCAGCCTTCTGGATTCTTTAAGCAAATAGTTGTTTTGAAGCATGGCAAAGAAATTAATCTGCCCCTGCAAGCAGTTACATGGTGCACAGGCAACAAGAGTGGCAGCCGCTCCCTGCTCTGGCCCGTGACCTGCCTGGATGGACAGCTATTCTCCTAGCTCAACTTAAGCACAGTCGCCACAGGCAACCAGAAATTCTGATCTATTTCAACACTGACATTTCACTCCTCCTTCCTCATGTCTTTTTCTGCTCTCACCACAGTAAATGAATGCTGTTTCTTCAATGTTACTTACATATCCATAGAGGGCTCAATAGCCCAGGAGCTCAGAAGCATAGACTTACTGTTGAGCTGATGCTTGCAGAGATTGGACATTAATATTGTGAACAGACTCGTTAACTCAGTTCTCATGGCTGTGGAGTGGAGACTGCCATTTTGGGTAACTATCATGTTCACAGCTGATACCCACAGACAGGAGATACAGGTATTGCCATCACAAGGGCGATTGGGAATATTCAAGTATGTCCTGTTCACCTGCAGTCTTCAAGATCCCAAAGGCACATCTGTTCCATTGCATATGTATAAAGTCCCAAGATGAAATGGTACTGACAAAATGAAGAAGTCCTGGAGAAGTCACAGCTGATCTCTGGCCACAATCTGTCCGTGCACTGGAAAGAACTGATGGCGAGACTGTTTATCATGTCTCAAGGGAGACAGAGGATTTTGTAAAGTGCTACATGGTTCCAGTATTGAGCTCAGGAGGATTTGGTGCAAGAAAGTTGGAGTGCTGATAGAAAGTCTGGGGGAGAGGGGTCTGAATACCGTTCTGCTGATTCCTGGCCTTGACTTTAGCTTGTTCAAAGAGCAAATGTGTGTGCTGATGCAAGAGTCAATGCTCTGCCAGTTTTCCTGCCCCCTGGCCAACACTCACGTCTGTCCACTCCAGCTCTGTTGTCCTTATTCCTAGTCCAGGTCTTTCTCTACATCAGATTAAATGTTCAGCCATGCTCTCTTACTGACTCATATTTCCTGTGTTCCTGTTCTCATTCTAAAGGACCTGCTAAACTGTATTATCCTTTCCTATCAGTCTTTATCTGATCTATCCTACAGCTGCTGCACATTAGTGTTACCTAAAATCCTGCCAAAAAATCTTGCTCTCCTTTGATCTTCTGTACTCTTCTGCTCACTTATCCATGGGCCAATGCAAATATGACTCAGGTCAGCACTTTTATACTGGCATCAAGCTGTTTCTCTTCTGGAAATCTCCTTCCTGGGATGTCCAAGTGATTTAGTTATAGCCCCAGAACAGTTAAAATAATAGCTTTAAAGGTGAAGATGCAGGACGTAGACATACTTAAGGAGAGGGAGGTATATTACGATTGAGTGGAGTGTCTATTTAAAGAGCGAATGCGCGTAGGTATGTGCATGTGCTGCCTATAGATGAGTATCTATGCGCAAGATGAACCAATGAAATATACTTAGGCATCTGACCACGCAAGATAAATTAGCTTCCAAAAATCTGTACAAGATCAAATATGGCTTTGATTTAGCTTGAAAGCTAATACAAGTGAGCTACATCTTTCACCATGATAGTCTTTGCTGACACCTGATGTAATTTTTCTTTAATTCTGTCCATAGCTATTTTGCTATGCATAAATGATTCTTCCAGGTTTAGTACAGAAGCAGCTGGTGCTCTATCTGACGCCATGTTAGCATGACATATGAGGGATCCAGGGTACATCCTCACTAAGTGCATTTTGCATTGGCTTTCTCACAGCTTGGGCTGTATACCCTAGCACTCTTTAAACCTGTTGGTTTGGTTTTGTTTTGTTTTCAATGGTATCTTGCTCTCCTCAGCAGAAAGCTTACATTCAACAGTTCTAAAGGAAAGTATTTTTATTGTAATATTGCTCCTAGGAGGAACAATGCATTACTTATAGATTCTTTTCCCAGCAGAAGATCTAGCGAGATCTACTTTTTCCTTCCATTTTAGAGCATGTGTAAACACACTGTGAGCTGGGATCCATTCCCTTTGCCAGGATTCACATAGCAGGTTCCTCTACACAGTATGCAACCACACTGTGAGCTGGGATCCATTCCCTCTGCCAGGATTCACATAGCATGTTCCTCTACACAATAGCTTGGAGAATGACAATGTAAAGGTGATCCTGGGACCACGTTGATTGCAGACATGAGTAAGGGAGGATCCTGACCAGTTCATTTCCATGAACTTTCATGAGAGTATCCTTAAGGAGTTCTCTCAACCCATCATTCAAAAGCAAGTGATCCTTCTTATAAAAGCATCTCTCCGGAGGGTTCTGCATTAGCCAGGACAGGAAGACAAAACATCTGTTTTCATACAACTGTTCAGATCCCACTTAGAAAATACGTTCAAGAGCTTTATAGATATTTAACACTAACTTCACTTGCTTATGATTTCTGTCACAGATTATTTTCTACACCTAAAATTCTTCTTAAAACCTTCTCTGTGCTTGTTATCACAATTCAATTTCCATGCCTAAACAAGCCTTTGAAGAAAACAAGCCTGTAAGATTTAATTATTTTCAATTAGGTGTTAGTGCTGGCAGCATATTCTCTCTTAAGAAAACTGGCAAGCCTTAAATGCAAAATTCCTAATCTCCAAGTTAATACCCAAACCTTTCAAATATTTTCTAGATGAAGAAGAGAAGCAAAATAGAACACAAGAACAGTTTAAAATTTTGCATAGAGCATTCTTCAAATAGAGCAAGAATATATTATTTGTTTTATGTCACAGAAAACTGTAAAAAAATGCTGCGTTAAGTATTTAAGTGCTGTGTAATAAACCAGGATAAATATTCATAATAAAGCAACATTTTGAAAGTAAGCCCTATCAGATCTCCAAATACATCAATGGAAATAGAGCATGAGTATACCAAGGTGACATGTTTCTCTTGATCCTGTTATGGTGCTGTACAATTACACAGTGACAAAAGGTCTCCAAGACAGAGTTCCTGCAAGAACTGTTGACACACATCCAGCAGCACGAGGCAAGAATGACACCTCACTCTTCATGCAACCTCTCTCTCCCAAGCTGCCACCCTGACTGCAAGTGTAATTGCGTGGCTTGTGAACTACCTCCCACGCTTTCTCCATTTACCACCCAGCTATTTCATGTAGGCAGCTGAAAAAGGATTTTCATGTGCATGAGCATGCCTGGCTGGGAGCTGCAGCTGTTCAGCTGTTGATTTATCATCTATTCAGCTTCTCCAACACTGGGTTGGCAACCATTGTGAGAGTAGGGGGAGAAGGAGTGGAAAGAGGAGAGGCTGGTTGTTGACAGTTGTTTCATCCTCTGCACTTCAATTGGCTCTGAATGTGCCTCAACACCCTAAATTTGGCTGACCCTCAGTGTTCATCAGCAGCGGATGTAAAGCCATGAAACAAGGAAGGACTGAGCAAAGTGGAAGATTTAAGGAGGAAAAGATAACATGATTTTAGCCAGTCTGGCGTTACTTGTGCCAGGCCTTCCTTAATGGGAGACAGAAGCCATTTTGAAGAAGGTAAAAGCCCACGTTTCCAGAGGACAGATTAAAAACATGCCCTAAATCATATCTTGTAAGAATCAGAAACTCCTGTTCTGCCTTGCCACTGATCTCCCTGTTGTGGTCAGCTCCATTTGAGAGAAGAAAAATGTCTCAGCTCTCCTGTACAGTAAATGTGGTCACTTGAGCAGGAAAAAAAAAAAAAAAAGAAAAAAAAAAGTACAAAATGCAGCTAAGGAAACAGTCTCCCCTTTACCTCTTCACCGACACTCTCTTGGTGACTACCAGTCTGAAGGTCACTTTTTAGAGACACACCCCTTTGGTTGGACAGCTTCTCTCTCATGTCCCCAATCCAGCTTAAGATGGTGTTTTTCATCTGCCTTCAGCAGATACATGACTGATCAAAAATACTGCTGAACCTTGCTCTCTGTGCTTTCTCCATTCATTCTGTGAGCCACAAAGGCTATGAAGGAGGGAATCAGAGCTGGTGAGGGTGAAGGAGGTGTTTTGTCAGAAGCTTGCAGCAAGATTATGGGTGACCAGAATGAAGGTCATATAGAACAAAATCCTGGAGATATCCTGGGGAGTGCGAACTGTTGGAGAACCTGTTGGTCGCCTCTGTGGCACCCTGGTGGAATCACACCCGTGGCAATTCCCAGCTTCAGAGAACAGAACAAAGGTTGCATCATCTGGGTATGTTGTATTTGCATCTCATCATTTCCAGGGGTGTAAACCTAGCCACATTACAGATATGAGAGACTATTTGCCTTTCCCTACCTTAATATGTTCAGAGGGTTTGTTAAAAAAACAGAAAAGATTAATAGCAAGAATTGGGTAACACAGTCCTGTGTATATCCCACTTCAGTATTCAACTTGATTGCCATCATTTACTAAGAGATATGAACTATTCACTATTTTGGAACTGCTGTCATCAGGACATCAAAGTCATCAGCTACAATATTACCAAAAACTTCAGTGCTGCCACTGTTGCCAAATGAAAAATGTATTTGGCTGAAGCTGAAACTGAAATAAGATCTCCACCCAAGAGGGAGCTGTGGTTGTGTTTTCTGTGACAAGCAGCCAGATTAAAACACTTCATATCAGATTAATTAAATGACCTCAGAAGCAATGAGACTAAAGTTTAGTCATTAGTTCTATAACTTCAAAGTTAAATACTGCCTTAAAGAAACTGAAGTCACAAGAAAGAGCATGTATAAGGATATTGTGTTACTGGCATAAGACAGTATGCAGCATTTTAATACATTAATAATCTGGATCAAGCATTTGAGCTTCACCACAGCAAACAAGGCACTGTGTCTCCTGAGAGAATCTGGGTCCTCACAAATTCACCAGTGGGAAGGAAGCTCTTTTGAAAATAAAGCACATTTTTCTAACAATGAAAACTATATCTGACTTTTAAACTTTGTGAGAGTCCTTCTTTCAGTGAGTAGTTTCATTCAGGACAACTGAATTAAAATCAATCAGTCTTTTTAAAAAATCATTCCTTGCAAAGGAAATTCTCACTTTAAGGAGAAGAGATTAGAAACATGCTTTATTTAGATTTCTCAATAGATATGTCAGAAATAGAGAAGAGTAAAGGCTGATGTTAGAAGACAATATTTTTTCTTGTCCCTGTGCCACAACAGGCCATTGGGTGTTATTTCTTCATATTATACACATTTATAGGGGAGCATGTAATGTCTCTTTTTCTCCAGAGTTATTTCAGTGAGTTGTCACGAGCTTCAAAAAATCATTGTGGGATACAGGAATGAACTGGCATGTTAACACACAATTGCTTATAGATTTCTCAGAGACTTCCTTCTCCATGTTTTTAAAATGCAGATCCTTCAGTAGTGTCCAAAGCTTCCATCCCATGCCCATTATTACACTCACATGGTATTTGCTGCCTTGATCCCATAGAAAAAACTGGCAAAGCACCATTTTAGCTTCGGAAATTCTGTCCACAGGAACACAGTTTAAGTCAGCAGGAGGCAACCCCTTCTGAGAAGACTGCAGCTACTTCAGGAATCAGCTTGGTTCCTTCTAAGACAGTGTTGGGATTGGTGAGTGTCTCAGGAATGCTGTGTCTCCCCTCAATCAAAAGCTGCTTTTGAGTTACTGCCTCTTACAGGGCAGCTGTCTCTACCAGATAGCCCTCAAAATGAAGTTGGAGATAATTTTAGCAAAGTGGGCAATCAGGCCCTCTTGAAAGCACTGTTAAAAGATGGCAGCAGGGCAGGGAAAATGTCCTCGTTTTAGCTGCAAAAGAGTAAATTTTCTTTCTAGTGATCGCTATGAAAGGAATGTCAGCAATACCTATTGGTTTTAGTTCTTGCTAAGTGATGTTTACAGTATTCAATGACTTTTTTCAGTTTCCCATAGAAGCATAGACAGAACGATTGCCAATGAAATATTCTGTACCATACACGTCACACTCAATATATAGACGGGGGTTGGCCAAGAGGTGGGAATCCACTATCACTGCTCTGGACAGTGCCAATTCACCTGGCAGTGAGAGTAACTTGTGTAATTATAATTACTAATATTGTTATTTTTACTTTTTTCCCCTGTTGTTTCTAATAAACTGCCTTTATCTCAACCCATAAGGGGTTTTTTCCCTCCCTTCCTCCTCTCCCCCCACTTTTCTGGGGGGCAGAAAGAGCAGACAAGTGAGCGGCTGCGTGGTTCTAGTTGCCAGCTGGGGTTAAACTGTGGCAGAAGGAAATAAACAGGTCATGAAACTGCAGAGCTTGAAATTGCCTCCATAAGATTGGTCCTTGTGTCTTTACTTTTAGATTTTTTTTTTTGTTTTTTACATTTATTTTCCAAACACCAACCAGTACTTCTTTATTTTTAGCTCAGCAGCTTGAAGAGGTGATCTTCACCTGTTGTGTGAAAAGTCAGAACGTGGAACTGAAAAGGTTGAGACCCGGGCTCTATGGCCTCTTCAGCACTTCAAAGTGGATCTACAGAGTAACTATCCTAACCACCAGTGCACCACACTGGCAAGGCTTGTGGAAATGCTGCAGATCCTCACCTCTCCTTGCTGAAACCGGGCTTAGAGGCAAGAATGCAAACTATTCAGGGCTAAAAGAGGAAAGAGACAGTAGAATTCTGTGGTTTACCTCCTACAGTATTATATAAGAACAGAGTTGAGGGAAGTGTTTATTTGTCACCATTCAAGTTCAATTACAAACAAACAAAAAAATATCCAAAATCATTTGGGAAGATGAACTGTAAAACCAAGGATTGCTGTCAGTAACTCGAGTGGATGAAATCAGTGCTGAAGATCTGTATACCTAGCTGACTACACAATTCAGAAGGACACTTTGGTTTCATCAGATGGAAGTTCTGGTGAACGTTTTTCTGAGACAAGCTTAACCGTTCTTTTACATGGTTTGGTTTTGATTAGTTTATTGTGTACTTTTATGTGTAGTTTGGCTGTTATTCCTGAAAACACATCTGTTTCTTAACAAAAACAAATGAATGACTTGCTCTTTCTAAGTGACTTCCAACAATTAACATTAGGCTGCTACCCTCAAATCAGTTTCTCGTGCTCTGAAGTCTAAGGGTATAGTTAGAGAATACAGCTGCATCAAATACAACTGCCCTCTGCTAACAAATGACAGTCCTGTTCTGTCATCCTCTCTCCACCCCCTCCTTAGTGCTAGCGCTGACCACAATATAGGCTCATTTAAAATGAACTGCTGAAAACTATTACTTTGCTTCCTAGCACAGTTTCCTGCTGAATTAACAAGTTAAATTGGCTCACTGATCAATATCAGGGCTTCTGCAAGAGAGTGGGGAAAGCGAGTAGCAGGATTATTGAGAGTCAGAACTCTCCTCTCCTTCTGTGGCAGTAAATTGTCAGATCACCTAAGACATCCTACGCAACTGCATTGTAGGGCTGCTCTAACTGGGATTCCCCTGATAGTATTTGCCATTATACATCTAAAACTTCTCTCTGTTGTTCTGTACCTGACCTGTAGTCAGGTAAGAGCTGTATCGAACTGACTGGTAATTCCTGGACCACTGGAGGCTCTGGGGGTACCCTGGGGAGAGAACACTTGATCCATACTCATGCTGACGCTGCTCAAGAAAAAGGCCAAATCACTGGATTAGAAAGAGAACGGTTGTGAACATAATTCTGGAAGGCTTGGCTATTAAAGCTTATCCTTAGACCAGAGAATTAACACAATGTATCTGCATCTGATCCCACTTCAACAGCCATACGTATTTTACCCAGTGATCACTGCACAAGAAACCCATCCTTTGGAAACAGCCGCTGGAACGGGAACTGACTCCCGTGATTCAAGCCCAATAAAAACCTAAGTATCCAGTGGAAATATAACAGTTCACGATGCTTTTTTTTTTGGTGCTACAAAGACAAGCAGGAGAGCCTGCCCGTGCTTATGGACTGTGTGCTTCAGCCTCCACGCACGGCCTGACCACCTCTGGGTCTCCCTTGTCCTCCCGGGGGTCAGCGCGGCCCCCACTCAGCCCCCGCCCTCCCGGCCGTGCAGCCCCTCTGGAAGAAGCTCTACATGCACTCCTTCCTCATCTCGATTACTCCTCAAAAATCACCCCTTTTATTTCTACGGGAACAGGGCTACATCTCTCCACAGGGTACGAGCCCCGGGGAGGAGAGCGGCGAGGCGGGTCCTTGGTGGACAAGCCGACACTGGACTACGGCCGCGGCCTGGAACAGGTTCCTGACAGCCGGGTACGAGCCGGGCACCGCTACATCTCCTTGTCTCCCTCTCCGGCGCCGCCGACAGGGGTACGGGAGGGCCGCTCTGCGCAGGCGCTGCGGACACTAAACCCCCTTCTCCCACCCTTACGGAATCTTTCCGAACTTTTCCGAAGCTTTACGAACCCTTTCGCCACCCTCCCTCCCCAGGCCGCGCATGCGCACGAGGGCGAGCCGGCGGGAACAGGGGAAGCCTTGCCAGCGTCCTTCTCCCTCCCGCCGGGCCCGGCGGGGCCTGGCTCCGCCTACTCCGGGGGTGGCAAGCACGCATGCGCGGTTACCAGGGCGGCCGTCTTCCCGTGCAGGTTTAAAATCTGCGGCGCATGCGCAGTGCTGGTTCTGGCCCTGGCGAGGGGGACGCCACATTGGAACGGCGAGGGGGACCGCTCCGGGCAGCCGCCGGGCCGGGTACAGTTTGCGCTGTCTCTGTTCCTCCCGGACCGCGCTCGCCTCGCCCGGCCCGGCTCGGCTCTGCCCTCCCTCCCCGCGACACATGCCGCTGCTGCCGGCCCGTGTCTAGCGCCGCTGCCGGGCCCGGCGCGCTGAGGCGAGGGGGTACGCGGCGAGCGGGCGGCAGCGTCGTTGTCGCTCTGGCCGGGCCGTGAGGGTCGGAGGCCGGGCGGGCGGGCGTGGATGGATCCCCGCGTGGCCTGGATCCAGCCCGAGCAGAAAGGCCCCGCGAATGCGCTGTGGATGCAGATCTGGGAGACCTCGCAGGGTGTGGGGGGCCGGGGCGGCGCCAGCTTCCCACACTACCTCTGCCTTAACTCCCCGGCGCTGGACTCAGCCGCCGCCTCCTCCCCGCCCCGCGGCCACAGCTGCGTGCGGCTCGGGGCGCCCGGCGGCGGCGGCGCCTGCTGCTCCTCTTCCTCGCCTCCTTCGCCTTCGCCTTCCCCTCCGGCCTTGCTGACCGGACTCGTTCCCGCTGCCACCCCCGGCCCTGCGGCGGTGAACGGAGGCGGCGAGGGAGGGCGGCGGCTGCAGAAGTCGCCTTCCGTGTCTTCCTCCTCCTCCTCCTGCTCGTCGGTGGAGTCCGGCACCGAAAGCCCCGGTTTCTCCTCCTCGGGATCGTGCAGCGGCGGCGGAGGCGGCGGCTCCTCCTCTTCCTCCTGCGGCCCCCGGGCGGCGGCGGTGGCTCCTCCCGGGCTGCTGGGCAGCGGGGCCGGACCCGGGGAGTTTTTTAACTTCCACGAGAGCAAAGTGAACGGTGTGAACGGGCACCACCAGCCCCCGCACCTGGCGCGCAGCCCCCACCCGCCGCCGCCGGCCTCTCCCCAGCAGCACCAGTACCACCCGGGCCGTAGGAAACGAGAGAATAAAGCCAGCACCTATGGGATGAATTACTTGCTCTCCGGCAGCCGTGGCGTCGCCATCAACAACTCCCCTCACCAGCAGCGGCAGCCGCCTCAGCCAGCACTGCAGAGCCCCGGCACACCCTGGAAGACCAGAAAATACAGTCCGGGCGTGCAGGGGTGAGCAGCTGGGGCTCCTTGGGGCTGCCGCAGCCCGAGAGGAAAGGGGGGCCTCAGCAGCCTCTCCTGCGGCCTCCTCCGGGCACAGGGGGTGGGTGGGTTGGGGTCACATAAATGCCTCTGGAACTAGTTGCGGCAGTGAGGGTAATGATAGGGGATGGCAGGACACGAAACCATGTTCTTTCGTAATTCACCTTGGTCTGTGCTGGCTGGGTGGCCCCTGGCTGGAGCAGTGACATGGGGCAGGGCCTGGGAACCCACAGATATGGAGGTTGGGCCCTGCCTTGTAGTAGGCTGAGAGGTGAAGATGTCAGGCACCTAGAATGGTTAAAGCAAAGATGGGTGGGGGATAGCTGTCAACCTCCTAGGGGTCAATTCAGATTGTAAGGGGGAAGTGGAAGGCTTCAGTTCAAAGAAGGTCAGATAAGACCCTTGTGGTAATTTTTAAATGCCTTCTGTGTAGGCTGTAGCAGACTGGTTACTTTGGGGATTGTTAGGAACATCACTTGAAAGGGAAGTGCCCAGCTCTGGCTGAAATAAGCATGAAGGTTAATGTGGTCATTTTTGAGGGAAATATCTAGAACAGATTGAGCCAGCCCAGCCGCTATCTAAACTGATATCTTGGCTTTCTAAAGAGAATACTTTTATGAAGCTTATACTGTTCTGTGGCCCTAACTTTCACATATAAATGGATAGTTGGCAAGGTTGAGTATTCAGTTTGGTCTGAGCAGCATGTAGATGGGACAAAACTCAAACAAATCACCTCTGGGGTACTCCACGAGGATTCAGTATTTCAGCTATCAAATTTCAGTCAGTCAAGGGGAAATATTGCTTTCTAATTTTAAGATTATTTTATTAATGGAGAAAGTGCTAGCTGCATCGATTGACTATAGCAGATTTCTGATGTCATTTCAAAAATAGTTTCTTGGCATTCCTAAAATCCAAGACCCTTGGATGTCTATGGAGTAAGGCACTGCATATTCATAGAGGGAAATAAAGATAGCAGGGTATGCTTTCAAAGCTGGATAAATTTCAATGAGAGATTTAACTTAAGGACAGTGCTTTCCTTTTCTTTTGCGTGGTACTGTCAGGCATTGAGTGCATTAAAGTTATCCAGAAGTATTAAAAGGTGTTTTTAAAGTTCTGTTTTTGCAACCACAGCCTCTCCTGGGGATGACAAGACTTGTGACTACAGTATTTTAATTCAAAACTGACACTGACAAAGAAAATTGCTTATGGGAAGCTAAGATTTGTATGTGTAAGAGGTGTCATATGCTAGGAGCTTTGTGTCCTGTACTAACAAGATGTATGTCTAAAATTCCAACATCATCTTAAAGACAGGCTGAACTTCTTTGTTTTATTTCCATAAAGATGTGGTAGAACACTGAGTTAATATTTTAATTTATCTATGTAAAACAAGTCAGTGTCACTGAGGTGAATCTCCAGGCAGGTGGATGAGGGAGTTGCCTGAGGTCACCCAGATCCCAGGCAAACCTGGGAATCGAATCCAGGCATTGCAGGTCCTGTCCTTTAGTTGTTAGGTACCTATGCCAATTACATTTCCTTATCTTTCACCTTCTGCCCTTTTGTTTTCTGTTTGCTTTCCTTTAATAAAGGTTATACCATTTTTCAAGTATAGGTTTATAGAGAATCCATACACAAGTAAACTGTTTAGCTAAACTTCAGTTGCACTATTCAGTTCAATAATACAGGTTATTCCTTTGCTGATGAGTTAACGACAAGTTCGTGGCTAAATATCTTTGAAAGTGGAAGTTGTTTCCCACAGTGAGACTTGATGCTAGGGGTGGGACACTGGAAACTACAGCATGTGTGATTCCCTAGTGCCAGATTGTCTCATGATTAATTTGTCAAATGATTTAGCTTCACAAAACTGTACAAATGTTACAAGCTTTCCTTAGCAGGGAACTCGTGCTGAAGGAGAGTATGGAAGCCGAGACTGTAGACTTAAATATGAGAGATAGTTTCTGCCTAAAACTTTGAGTTCTGCTTACCCAGGCTGAATCTTGGACAAGTGTATATTCTACAACAATTTTCTGTTTGGTGTTAGAAAATTTTTTTTATGAAGTGCTCACACAATTGAAATAATAAAAATATTGTCACTGATGGGAGTGACTTTAGCTGTCTGTCTTTTGCAGTAATTCCTGACTTTTGATGAGTTTAACTTCATTTTCCTGAAGCCAGGTTGTTATATTATTTGGCTCTTCAAATCAAAATGCACTGAAAAGACTGGGGTGGGAACAGATCCTTACGGAAGTTTCTTCTGGATCCTTTCTGTTCCTGATTTGTTGCCTGGTGTTACTTGGAATTGTCAATTAGTCCTGAAGCATCACTTCTGTAGCTGTGATTGTCAGTTGGCAGAGCACCTTCAGTGGTGTCAGACTGGTTTATGCAACTGTCAAAAAGTATGATCCTTACAAACTTCAGTTGCAGTCTGCTTTGGACATAGATTATAGAAAGAAGGAATTGATCATTGATGCTCTTGTGCTCCTATTATACATGAATGTTAGAGCTTATTCTGCCATGAATATTGTTCTCTGCAGGATGTTCTTCTACAACGTGCTGAAATTTCCGACTTACTCAGTTGCTCACAGTGTTATGTAGTGTCTTTTGGTAACAGATTAAGAAGGGCAGTCTCTGCCCTCTCCCAGGCTTTTGATGAAATACCTACGTGCTTTGAAATAGTACTGTGTTCTCTACACTTTTTCATTCTGAGCTGGCGATTGTCTGTAGCAGATGACATTCAGTGGCTTTGTGGTGGTAGGTGTGGGGATGTTTAGGAATGCTTCAATGTTGTAAAGGCTGAGTTTTGCTTTCTTTCATGCACAGCATTTCTTTTTTTTTCCCAGTGGACTCACACCTATTGCTTTTATTGCCTTCTGACAATAGTGCTGCTGATCTTTTTGTTGTAAAGGAAATTTTCTCTCTCATAAAACGCAGGTGTGAGTAGCCATGCTTGATTAGATTTCATCCTAAAGCTGTGCTTTAAGATGCCCTAGATTGACCTGTGTCATCTATTTCGAGATTTTTGGAAGATAAGGAGGAGGAGAATGAAGCCATATTTATTCCAAAGCTTCAACAGAGTGATTAATCTAGCAACAGTATAAACTCTTAAATGCCTGGGTTTAGGTTAGGATTATAGCACAGTAGAGATGACAAAATGATTGGTTTCAGATGTGATGCAGAGAAGTGTCCTTTAATATTATGAGGTTAGCCCAAACTGTTGTGACTGATGTTCAGAACTACATGTGATTTCTTGGTCCTGTAAAGTATCCTTTTGAGAGGTTTTAAAATACATCTGGCATCTCAGGATCTGCCTTCTTCATACATCAAAGTAATACTGACTTTACAGAAACTGAAGGTATTTTAAAGATATCTGATTAATTTAGGCATCCAGAGAGTTTAAAAGAGCATTTTGAAATACGGAATTAAGCTATTCTGAACTTTTTACTAAGGATTTACTGCTAGGTTTGCATTGCTTGGGTACAAAGCTAATAGGGCACTTTCTCTTAAGATGTAGCTAATAGATTCTGAGTAGTATAAAATTGTAGCTGATTTAATTCTGCTTCTTAATATGAAGTTAACAGAGTAAAGAATTAAGGCATGTTTAACAAACTAAGCCTGTTGTGCTTAATCCTTTCAACTAAGTTTTCAGATTAATTGCAGATGTTGAATGAGATTAGTACTGAAATACCTGGCATATCTGTGTGGGACGTTACAGTGCTGTGCAAAACCAACAGAACTTCCTTATTGAGGATTAGTGGGGATACCAGAAGTGTTATGATATTTTGGAATGGTGCTCTGCCTGGATTCATTAGTGTTGCCTAGCATCTGATGATTTACTGCATTATTTTTCCTCCTCCATACCTGTTGTCTTTAACCATCTCTTGATAATGACACAAAAGTTCTGTTGTAGAATACAAGAGCGCGAACACCTCCACATTTGGTTAGGCTGAGGGAGGATTCGGGTCAGCATTGTCTGGTGACCATAGCAAATACCTGGGGAGAGTTCTCATAAGCAAGGTAAGCTTATGATGGTGCTTCTCCAGATGACTTGCTTCAGTGTTCACCAATTTGCAGCTGAAGGATCTTGTGTACCAGAAGTCCTCTCTGGAGACTCATTTCTGTTGCTAATCAGATGTGATCATGTTACTATATGCACCAAATCTATATTAGGTCTTGTTTATTTCTTCACCTGTATGCTGAAGTGTTTGTAATTCTAATTAATGCTTCTAATTCTTACTGTGTTTTTTGCTTTTATGATATATTGCTGAACTTTGCCCGAGATAAATTCAATTATTTGATTTTGTGCAATAGAACTATTAAAAAATACATTGCATTCAGGACCTTCCGTAGCTCTGGTTCCATGTTTGCCAACCCTTGTTTCTTATTATGCTGCTGTCAGAGCTGGACAAAGCAAATTAATGTGTAGGGATGCCACACTGTCAGCCACTTTTGCAAATTTTATTTTCTTATACTTTGAGTTGAAATAATGATCTGCAATGTTGGGTGGATACCTGTAGCGAAGGTCTTAATGCAAGAGGCAGACGGTGCTGGCAACGTGTGCTCAATTCTTGTCTTATCTGGCTTTAGGATCAGGGCAGAGCTAGACAGTACATGGTGTAGCATGCAAGGAGGAGCTTGAGTAGTTGCCTGTTGGCCATAGTAAATGTCTGGGGAGAGATTTGAGAGAGCGTTGGGATGTGGTTGAACGGATTGTTGTCAGGCCTAAAGGCTGGTACAGCGGAGGTCAAGGGTAGCTGCTGGATGAACTGTCAAAAGAACAGAACATTTCTTTTCTTGCAGTTGATTAAGTTGACTAGAGTAGGGAAAACTTGAAGTCTCTGTGTAAAGTGGATGCCTAGTGTAGAATTAGAGACTGGTGCTTTCAGTAGTGGAATGAAAAAAAATATTTTGGGAGCAGTAGACTTGAGAGAGAACATACTATTAGAGGTCAGAAAGGCTGAGCTACAGTAGTAAAACATGAGAAGACTTTTCATGACAGGTGCTCACATCTGTGTGTAGAGGAGAATGGGACATGTTTAGAGCAGTTTAATCCTGGCATCAGCTTCATGATGCTTTTCACAGTTGTTAGGTTTTGGCAGAAGAGATAATTGGCACTAAGAACTTAAACAGCTGTACTGGGTGAGACCATTAGAGGTCAGTGCCAATTGTTGGGAGGAGAATATATCAAAGTGAGCTCATGATGATATTTCCTGAAGTAATCTCTTGGATTTCAGTGATCTATGGCTCTCAGACTACCTGGGCTACAGGCAGTGCATTGTTAAGTTCATTGTGGATTTTATGTATGAATTTATCTCATCTCATCCTAAGCTGGTATGAGCTTCTGGGATCAGTAGTGTCCTGTGGGAAGGTGTTCTTCAGTCATTACGCGTTATGTAAAGATCCAGGGTTTTTTTGTCCTGAGGCTGTCACTAGGGTTGTAGCTGCTGCCAGCTACAGGTCTGTGCATTCATGAAACAATCTGTGAGTGCTTTTTGCAGCTGACTTGAAAGAGGGAAGGAAAAAGTTGAATCACCTGACAGTTGTCTGTTTTCTAGTCTATTTAATCATTGTTTCTACTGAAGCTGTTTCCTGCCTCTAGATGTTTATTGCCTCTGTGTGCTTTATAGTTCTCTTGTATATTTGGGATTTGGGTGAACCAGACCTGTGTGTAATAGTGTCAACAGTATTCCTACGTCTTGGGCTATCTTGTTCTATCTTTTGCTTTGTTTCCTGAATGCTAGCTCTGTATTGAACAGACCTTTTAAGAATTCTTATTTCAAGATCTTGATCCTTATTGTTTAGGCCTGATGCAGAGCCCCGAAGATGCAATCATCTTTGTAAAGATAGAATCTTCTCATAAGCCTGTTGTGCTTATTTATCCTGTCTCAAATTCTGCCTGCTACTTCATTGTGCAATCTGTGTTTTTCTGTCCATCCAGTTCTTATTCGGGTTTATTCTAGATAACCTTGCTGCCTCAGACTTCTCTGCTTTACTGTCTGTCCCCTTGGCCAGATCACTTAAGAAGATGTTGATGGGGCACTTTGGGGCTTCACAAGTATCCTTCCTTTACTATGGAAACTAAGAGTTCCAGCCCCTTGTTTTCTGTTTAAAACAGTTATTTATCTGTGTGGAGGTCTTCCCTCTCATTCCTACTCAGCTTAGTTTCTTTGTAAGTGTTCATAAAGACAAGTGGGACCGTTACCAAATGCTTTTTGGAGATCCAAATAGATAACAGGATTTCCTTTGTGATTGACTGATTCTTGCAAATCACCCTTAATGGTTTTCTTGAAGACACTACTTCAATTTACAAACGCTATGTTGACATCTTGATACAGTCATAACTGTTCATTTGTTACATTGATCCTACTTTTGATTAGTTTGACTATTATGAATGTCAAAACTGATGCTTTTAAATGAAAAAGAGAAAGATTGCTGCTTATGGTTGTGTATTGATACAAATGCAGTGTCAAGTGAGCGCCGGTTTTGGTGAACAACAAATAACCAGGAGAAGATTTTGCTGTGAAATATTTTCTACTGAAAAGAGGGTTTGGGACAAGTTCTCCCTGTATAGTTAGGGATCGGGGAAACCTCTGAGAGATTAAAAAAAGAAAAATACTCACTCTCTACTTGTCATGCATTGTGATCACTGAACTTTCTCTGTTCTGATCACTTAATTCACTTAATAGAAGCGGATTTTTGGGCTTCTGAGCTAGTTTATCCTTTCTCAAGCACAGGTTTGCATCTCGTTAAGTTGTTCCTTATAATCCTTTTTGATATCCTTAATCTTGCAATCCTCTTTTCCTGCTTTGTACGTGACTTCAGGGTTTCTGAAGATGTCTTCTGATGGAATCCTGTGACAAAGTGGTAGAAACTTTTTTCCCTGAAATATGATTAGTGATGCAAGCTTTTACTAAACAGCCAGTGTGGTGTCTTTAATAGTCTCTGAAACATCTTATTCTTTTGTTTGAGATTCTGAAGTTAAGAAGCTTCCTCTTTTGTGTGATGAACTGCAGCAGTACTTACATTTAGAAAATGCTTTTCTAGCTTTTGTTGCCTTCCAGAGATACTGATGTTGAAAGTACAGGGTTTGCCACTAGTGATGCTTGGGTGGGTGCTTTTTTGAATTAGACTCTGCTGCTTGAGCTTGTCAAGAGTTGCTTCTGCTCTTAAATGTTTCAGTGGCTAACCTGGTGTAGGACATACCTAATCTACATGGGCATAATTAGTCTTTCATCAGTTGTCTGTGTCTTTAATCACTTGGGCATTTGGAAAAGAATAGTATTAAGGCAGGAATTGCAGTGTTTAGCCGTTTTATTTATTGGCATAGCAAGCTTGCTGATTCAGTTCTAAGGTTTAACATATTGTATGCTCCTTCACTGATGCAACAAAATAATTATGTGGTGTTTTCTTGGTGGTGTGGTGAAATTCTGCTGGACTTCAAGAGTGATGTACAGCTGTTCAGAAGCTTGCGTAGCAGATCTATTTTGCTATGTATTAACTTGGAGATTTATATCAGTTTCTTTTCTAGATTGTTATTATGCAGCTTTTTTAAAATACATCCAGCCATTAATAAGGTAGTTGGTTTAGCTGATTTACTTTGAAAAAATAGATTGCTTTTGGATTCTTTTTGTCTTGGAAAATGCAAATAAATTCTGTTACTGAAGTCTGGAAATTTGTGGTATAAATCAATCCATGAAATTTAGTTTCTTGAGTGTGTGAACTGTCAAGTGCTCCTGAGGTAAAATTTAATTGGCAAGAAACTCAAGCTAAAATTAGGACTGGCTCTGACTTGCAAAAGTGTGGGTCAAAGAGAAAGCTTAGAGGAGAAATATGAACAATATGATCTCTTGTGGCAAAGATCCAATATATTTTATAAACTACCTTCTTTGTTTTGTGGAGGAGGAGAAAAAAAAGTACTTTTGGTCTTCCATTCTCCCCTTAGTAGCTAACTTGTAAAGTAAGCTCAATTCTTATTTGAGTTATTTAGTGTACCTGCTTGTAAAACATTTAACAGCTCTGATTCATAAATTCTATATAGTTGAGATTTTTTTTTTCAATTCTGCCAGCCATTGAGTTTGCTGCTGTCCATTCTGTTACAGTGACAAAGGTAATTGCAGTCTGAATTACATAATAATATGAGACTGATTTGGTGTGGCAGTACGCTTTGTGAAGGCAGCACTATGTTTTCATAGTTTTCTTTCATCTGTAAGCCTACAACATTGCATAGGACATAGAGTACCATTACCTGAGTGCTACTGGTAGTGAGGAGGACTGGTGTACAAAAGTGAAGGCACTTGATAGGTGTTGTGAGAGGGATGGGAAGAGAAGAATTGTAAATTCGTCTCCATCATAGTTCTATTTTTTCTGTATTTGCAGATGTCTTAATATTAGATCATATTGGAAAATGTCTATGTCTCAGAATATACTATTGTTTTCAGTCATACATATATATTCTCCTTTATTTCACTAAACTGCGTTCCCAAGTTTTAAACTGCAACCCCTGTTTTCAACTATTGAATGAATTTGGTTGTTGCAGTGTAAGATTTTTGCCTGCAGTTCCACAGTAATGCAATTATGTTTTGTAGCAGTTACAGGTGAAGATACAGTTCAACAGATTTCTGAAATACACACAGTGACTGCTGGGCCTTTTACCATTTAGTCTTGAGAAAGCAAAGTTGTCAGTCAAGTTTCAGAGCTCACGTGTTATTGCAAGAAGGTTTCCTATTATTTGTAACCTTTATTTCAACAAAGGTTCTGTTGAAATGCTGTCTGTGCCTCCCCCTTTCTTTACCTTCCTACTCCCCCCCTAGTGTTCCACCCACATGCTTAAACTGTGGAATCTAC
The DNA here is from genome assembly GCA_013400055.1 of Nycticryphes semicollaris. Taxonomy (NCBI): domain Eukaryota; kingdom Metazoa; phylum Chordata; class Aves; order Charadriiformes; family Rostratulidae; genus Nycticryphes; species Nycticryphes semicollaris. The sequence goes on from VXBJ01001578.1 coordinate 580,212, forward strand.
TTTTTCCTTTTAATAAAGATTCTTGGCTGATGTGTTAGACTTTTCAGTTAGAATATACTTTACTTACTAGAATGAGTATATTTTTAAAAAGAATCACTTCCACCTAAATGATGCAGTCCTTTTTCTATCTGTTCCTTTAAAATAAATCGTTTTTAGTAATGCAGACATGATGCTGAAAAAAACCTTGAGGGAACAAAGTGTCTGTAGCTTTTCATTCATCTTCTGGTTTGTTGATGCTGTTTGAGAATTTAATTTTGTTGCATTGAAGTTAGCCCTTGAGGTAACAAGTCAATGTTATATATAATAATAGTTGTAGATACAGTAAATGATGAGTAAAGTAAGGGATCTCCTTTCTTAGAAAGCTGCCTTTAAGGAAAAACATTAGAAAAGTCTGAGAATGCCTCCTGAGTATTATTTTAACCAGAAGACTAGAAGTGTGTCTGCCTTTCCTAAAACAGTCAAAAGGATAATGTTTTGGTAAACAAAAGGTGTCGATTCTGTTGCATAGTCCAGGCTGTAAGCAGCAGCTCTTCAGTGTGTGCTTAGCAGTAATAGCATTGGTGAATGGTAGGTTCTTCCAGGCTGTTCAAATCAGCAAGGTGAATAGTGCAGCAAGTACAGCTTGCCTCTCTGCTGCATCCCTGCATCATAATCTTTTTGGTTTTTACCTTGCATTGAGAGTACAGTTATATCTCACCAACAAGTCTTGTTCCCAGTGTTTCTGTAAATATAGTAAAACTGCCTTGTGAAAAAGTAAACTGAAATGCCTGTCTTTGCTAGGAAAGTAGTGTAATAGGTATCTTAAAATATGGTAGAACGTAGGTGCTGGGATGCTGCTGGAGCCAAAATTCTTTGAGAAGCCAGAAGGAGATTGAGAAAATTAACTCGTGGTGCATGTTGAAGGGTTTTTTTTAATAAAAAAACCCTAACACCNTGCATATACATCATGTGCTACAAATTGAAATTCTGTTCCTAATGATTAAGATACTGTCACAGTCCTGATTTAAGAGGTAACAAGTGCTTGTGGATGATCATAGAGGCTAACTGGGCAAAAGACTTAACTGAATGCTGTGCCTGTATTGGCGGAGCAAATACCCTGTTGTGATCTGGTTTTCCCTCAGTTATTCCCTCAGTTAGTAGAGAAGTTACTCTGAGATTAGTCCCAGGCAGCATACAACATCTCAATTTATGTATATCAGAGCTGCTTTTTTGTGACTGTTGCAGTAACCTTATCTGAACAAAGATGTTTGGAAAAGTGTAAACTACAGTAATATTAATTTTTAAAAAATGCAACTCAGTCTTGAGAAGCTTCTTCAGTTGGAAGCCAAAAGGATAAAATGCTTGAAAATGCTGTATTAAGATATCTCTGTTGTCATATGCTAACTGTGAAGCTAGCGTTGGCTCTTATCCAGAAGGACATAGACCAGGAAAATATTGTTCTCTGGGAAGTAAAAGGTTTTTAAGGAAAACTGGAAAAAGCAAACCAAAATAGAAGTTTAAGACAGTTTGAGACATTTGCTTAAGTGACTTAAGACCTGAAAACCTTGCATATAAAAAGCAAGAAATTTACCAGTCACTAGGACTCACAGAGACAGACATCAAGGGCACCCAGAAGTCAGACTGTATAGTAAAACCACAGTGAACTAATTGCATTGCTTTTTATTGGAGAAGGCTGTTAAGAAACTTCTCATCAGAAGTTTCTTTGGCTCCAGGCAACTGTCATTTTAGATTTCAGTAAGAAGTTTTTAAATCCATCAGCAGAATGATACTATTGTACAGTCATGGCTGGTGGTATATGCTGAAGAATTCCAGAGGAACTTAACCATTAAACCATGGTGTATGGTTTGAACTTTAAATGAGTTTTGATTATTTAGCTCTTATGCTGTTGTCCCATGCAAACTGAAGCATTAAATGAAGTGCTGCCTTGTCAGTGCAAGGTAGAAAATATGAAGCTACCTTCTTAAGAAGTGGATTATGGAAAAGTAGGGGAGGAAATGTAGACTAGTGATGGGTGGTATTCTTTTGAGTCTTTCATTGCTGTGATTAAGAATTGGAACAGTGTTAATCATCTGAACAGGAGCTCAGTGGGGCATTGAAGTGAGAGAGTGGTTGTGTGCTTGTTTTCTGACCTTGCTGATGTGCCAGTGGCTGCTTTTGAAAGATTGTTGTGTGTGTGGTAGAGGTTGAAGTTTGCAGGGAACTGAGACCCCTTTTGTTCTCCTAATTCCCTAATATGGGATGGTTACTGTAAACACATTTATTTTCAGGAATATCTGGATCTCCTGGAGCTGTTGTATGGGGTAGATACCACAACAAAACAGAATTTTTACGTGACTAAACATAAAGAAAGGGGTTAGTACTGCATGCTTTGATAAAAGTAGTTGTCCCACAAGTCTCATTTCCTTATACACGAAGTCAGTCTGATAGCACAACTGTTAGAGAAGTTTCACTACTGTGTCATAGCACAACATTTTTTCAGAAGAATGATTCTGAGAATTATTTATTTACAAGACTTTGTAAAAACTGAACAGTCACAGATTTGCTGGGCTTATGGGTTAACTGCTTACAAGTAAACGAAGGAATAAACTGCTTTGTGTTTATATAATATGTATAAAAAGGGAAGGTTTGCAGTGGAATTACTCAAGACTGTTGCTCGATATATTTGTAAATACTTTGAGGGAAAAAATTAATGAGAGAAGGATAGAAAGGATGATAGAAAGCTAGAGCTGTCTGCAGACAGTCACAGTGGGAGTTAATTGTGCATTGGGTTATACAATTGCTGATAAAACTAAATAGTAGTAAATATGGGATCAACAATCTGAAGAAAAATAATTCAGGCTGAATATACCTATCGAGTGGTTATTGTTCAGAAAACACCTCGAAGCTCCTTCATAATGGGTTCTTTCAAAGAGCAGCTGTATGCTCAGATATCCTCAAATAGCAGTTAGCAGCAATCTTTGCAAAGACATGGACAATAAAATGAAAGCAGGTGTGTGTCATGGATGAATGGTGTAATTATGTATTGACTGTGCATTTCTGGCCACCTGTCAGAAAATATGGTGCAACTGAAAAGCAGTTGAAGGTTAGTCGTGATCAAACTTTGGACCTGCTCCTGTGTGATCAGAGGACCTGCTCCTCTTTTTTCCAGTAGAGGAAAAACAGATGAAGATTGCTAGCTTGAAAAAGAGCTGGTGCATATAGACAACTGGATATGAATTGAGAGCCTGAGAAATATGGTATTTGGAAGTCAGCTGCTAGTAGTAACTTTTTTCTCTCCAAGAAATAGCATCAAATGAAATAATTAACGGGCAACGCTTTAAAAGAAAGCACTTCTTTATTCTGATGCATACTTAAATTCCCATGGAATGCTATGAGTGACAAAAGCATAAATGCACTAAAAAAAAAAAAAAAACCACTTGTAAAAATCTGTGGAAGGACTTTGAGCTAAAACACATCCCAAAAGTATGCTAAAATTTACTGGAGGCTTGGAAGGATTCCTGCAAGGGAATCAGATAACTGCTTTGTCTTTTTTTTGCTTTCACACAGTATCTGCTGCAGATTTTTTTTTTTTTTATTTATAAGCTGGACAATGGGAAGTCTTTAGCTTGGCCCCACTGCTGTTAGGTGTATTCAAGTGTTTTCTTCATTGGTCTTGTCATCTTGGAGAGGGGAAAAAAACCCATGCTTTCTAGAAACAAGATAAAATAGGAGCATGTTAATTTGTACCTTCTATCTTGCTGTGAAGTTTTGAAATCAAGTAGATCGATCAACAGGTTGAAGTTTAGTTAAGTCAACAAGGTAGTTAAATAAATGTTCAGTTGTGTATCCAGGTTCAGCTTAAGATAAAAAGGAAACAGTAGTTATAAATATGTATACTGTTTAGAATTATCTTAGTGGTTTGCTCTTAAAATTTGTGTATGGAACAGAATCGTGACCCTTAAAAATCTGGCATATGATCAGTATCTGTTAGAGGCTAAAATGAGTTGCAAAAGTCTCAAGGGAAGAACTACATGTTCTACTAAAGGTGTATAAAATTTTCCTTTTGAAAGTGTAACTAAGGATTGAACCTGATCTTTTTTTTTTTTTTTTTTTTTTTTTTGTAGGTCAGTATTTGGATTTCACCATGTTTTTGAATTGATATGTTTCTTGAATTAGAAATCTTAGAAATACGTCAGCATCAAAAAATGCTTTTGTAAAATATCACAGCAGTAGTTATTACTGTTCTGTTTCAGAAATTGCACTTAATTTTTTTTTTTTGTTTGGCATGGCTTGATGCTTTTCCACTGAATGCAAACACACCATTCACCTTAAAACTCAAATTGATTTTCTTTCAAATTTGGCAGCAAGTGTTCCGTAATATTGGGAGATGAGAAACCAAAAGACTTAACAGGTGTATAAAGATCCAGTGTCAGAACTCCTCATGTAGCACTGGTATTAATGTACTTTATACTTGAGAATATATTTAACACCTTCTCACTTTAAGTAGCTCAGTTGGAGGATCACTTCTATACAAATGAGTAGCTAATAAAGGCCTTGAGAGGTCAAAGGAATTCCCATTTGTCAAAGTGGACGTTTTCACATCAAGGAATACTCAAATGTCCCTTTTATCACCTTCAAGAAAAAACTTATTAATACTAGTGGCCTGTTTTCAAGCCTGTGTAAACTTACACATAAAAAGAAATAAAAACCCCGGAGGAATAAACTTACTTGAAGATTTTAGTTTTTATTGTGCTACTTCATGTTTGGATCATTCCGTAGTTTTTAAGACTGTGCTTTGTTTTTGAAGGAAAATAAGCTTTGGGAATCAGGAATTGCGTTTAATCCTCACTGTTGAGTCAATAAGAAGGTTAGTAAATATGTACTAGCTTTTGCATCCTGGGGCTTTTGACAGCTTTAGCATTCTGGTAATGTGATGAGGGCTGATGAAGTGTTACTGAGATTACCAGGAGGGGTTGCCATGAAAGTCAAGTATGAATAAGTCTGCCCCAAACCCTCTGGTTTCTCACCTAAAAGCCTTATTGTTATGGCATTCACCTGTCTTGAAAGTACTGCTGGTTTTGGTTAAGTGATGATATTAAATAAAGCCTATGGCCTGTTTTTGCTGGAATTTATTGTAATAGTTAATCATTATAAATGATGCAACTTTCTCCTTTAGACTACATGAAGAAATAATTGACTTCTATGACTTCATGTCCCCTCGTCCTGAAGAAGCAGCTATGAGAAGAGAAGTGGTGAAAAGGATAGAAACGGTCATCAAAGATCTTTGGCCTACAGCTGATGTGAGTGCAACTCAAGTGTTGATTTGCTTCTCTAGTAAATTGTTGAGCTTGATTTAATTAACCTTTCTATTATCTTTGTGTTTTAGAAATGAACAAATAAGACTTCAATGTTAAGGCAATTGACTTTATATTGCAGCTCTTGTAATACTCGGCAATTTAGTTTAAATAGTGGAGGAAATTTAAACCCTAAATTTCAAAGTAATGGAGGCTACTGATAATTCTCTTCATTTTGAGAACAGGGGATGTGAAGAACTGTCACTTTAGTGCATTTCTTATAGTAAAAGCTTACGAAATTGGTTGTCTCTGCATAACTTTGTTAAAGTTTATAAATAAACCTTATTAAAGTTTGGCTGACAACCCGTGTGTCCATTTCTGCAAGGATTCCTGACTGTGTTGAATAGGTATAAACACTGAAATGGCCCAGTGTTGCCCAGCCTTTTCATAGGTCACTTCAGGGAAGAGAACTTGTAAATTTTGCTCTTCTGTAGCAGAGGAGGTAGAATATCTCAATTCTTTAGATTAGAAGCGTGCTAAAACTATTTGATGGGGACTGTGAATATCTGTCTCTTCGACATACCTTCTTTTCTACACATAAACACCTATCATAATTTCATACTCATTTTTACAGTAAAACTGATGTTTCTCTGAATTACGTGTTTTAGATGTGCTTTCCCTTAAAAACTTGCAATTTCAGTAAAGCTGTCTTATGAGGAAAGAAGGGAGCAGGGAGGAAGGGAATTTATAGCAGCTTACATTTCTGTCACCCTGGAAATTAATAGTGTACAGGACTTGTTCCAAAAGTTTATGCTCTGCTGCTAGCAGGATGGCTAGTCATTTCATGTTTTAAAAAAATGCAATTTCCTCTAAAGTTGGATCTGTAAGACAAAGAGTATTGTAAAGACTTAACAGAGTGTGTAGTAAAGTAAGTCAAATAACTTCTTTACTGGGCTATATCATTAAAAGGTCAAGAAAAATCTTAATTCTTGTGAAAGCGAAATGAAGTGAGCATTCATAACTACAAGATGTTTCATTGATCTGCATTTTTTTTTTCAGGTCCAGATATTTGGCAGCTTTAGTACAGGGCTTTATCTTCCAACTAGGTAAGTAATAATTCACTTTATATAAAGCTTGTTGTCTTTCAGAGTAATGGTAAATTTTAAAGGGGAATTTTGACTGTAACGTGTTAACCTATCAAACTTTCAGTAATTTTTTTTGCCTAATGTCCTGTGTGACAGATGGAATAGCTTTTGAACTTACAGATTTGAGGTAAGTATTTGATTATATCATTGTGCTGCTGTGGGTACTTACCCTTTGGTGAATTCCATCTTCTGTGTTGTATCTGGGGTTAGTCTTTGGCTCTTTGTTTTCAAGACGTGGTGAAATGGAATGTTTAGTATTTCCTGTGTAAAGATTGTTTTGTTAAATAAGGTGAATTACCAAGAGTCTGTCACATCACAGAGTTACTGTGCAAAGCCAGAGGGGTCATCACAGCTATTTTTCCCCCTTTCTTTTTTTGAGAGCAAAATGTTTTATTTAATTCAGTGTTTTATATCGCTTAACGGTTCAATAGATGGATATGTAGCTGTGTCTTTAAAGACTATGTTGTCTTTATATCAATTAAATTTTCAGTAGGAAACACTGGAAATTTAATTTCTATGAAAAACAATCACTGATAAAAATTGTCTGGAATACTAACATGCCTGTCAACATGGGTTGATGAGAGATGGGATTGGCCTGTGGATATCAGGGCAGAGCAAGAAAGGTAAAAGCGAGAGAAGCTCAAAGAACTCATCAGAGAACTGGGAACAAGAAGGTAGAGTACGACTTTGTGTACTAAAATGCATTAGACCATCTCTTACTTAACATTTCTAAAGGAAGCTTATTGGGAACCTAGATTAAAAGTTGCAGCATGGTCACCCTGGAGGACTTGCAATGTGTAGAATGCCAATTTTGCCTGTTTTTTGGTGGAGTATTATGATTTAGTATTAACAGATCTCATTCTGTGTTCTTTTTGTCTAGTGATATTGATCTAGTTGTTTTTGGGAAATGGGAACGGCCCCCTTTACAGCTGCTGGAGCAAGCACTAAGAAAACACAATGTGGCTGAGCCATATTCAATTAAAGTACTTGATAAAGCTACGGTAAGTAATAGTCTTTGGAATACTGAACTGAAAAGCTTTCAGGCTCCTTAAGATGTTGATGGTAAATAGTGTTCTCAATTCATCAAGGAAATGATGTTGTCTTAAGCACGATGTTTTGCTCTGTGCAGTATTTTAGTAGAATGTGTATGTGCTCAGCAATAGCACACAGTTTTTACATAGACAACGATAATTCTGTGTACTGTATTTGGGCCATACTTCATGCTTATGTTGTCAATAAAGATCTGAAAGTCAGTATTTGCAAAATATCTAGTGAAATTGGTGAACTACTTTAATAATGTTTTTCCACTGACCTTTGAGAGGACTTTGGTTAGCCAGAGGCCACTAACTAGAGTTATCTAGGCTGAAACCCCACTTTTTCAAATTGTCTTGTTTTTGATGGTATACTGAAGTGTTCCAAACCTAACATTTGTTTCTACCTTCCAAAATAGGCAACTGAAAGGCTTTATTTCATTTGTGAAACTGATGTGTGGTATCTCTTGCATCTGTCTTGTTAGCCTAATGGATCACCTTGAATATGCTAAAAACTTAAAATAGAATTTTATGTTACTGAGCAAGTGATATTTTCTCCAGGAGCAGAATATTCCAAACTTCTATTAGCCAGCTGTTGCATTTTCTGCCCTCTGAAAAAGGGTAACTCTTTTAGGTCCAGAAGATTCCGATGGCTTCTGTTGCAGTAGCAGTACATAACGCTAACCCTGGTAATCTCTGGTTTACATAAGAATGAGTGGAATTTTCAGAATCGGTGATAACAGTTAGTGATGGAAAATGGCACGAGGCTAAGTTTATCAATTTTACTAGTCTTTCCTATTTTTTCTTCCGCTGTTTGTAGAAAATGGTGCCCTTTTTTTGTCTATTTCAGAATAAAAATTCAAGAAGTTAAATTTAAAATAAATGTCATCAGCTGAAGTTTTCATTTTGTAGATGCCTTTGTGGTGGTGGTGTGAGACCGAACTAAATATTCAGTAGTTCTGTAGTAAATTATTGCTGCCAGAAAAGGAATGACTGCTACACTCCTGCTTTACTTTGATCCATTCTGGTTCACTGACTCTGCAGTGAACCAGTTCAGCTTGATAAACCAACAGACAGTGCTTTATTTTTTCTGCTAGGGTAGTCTTCTGTCAGTTTAGCAAGTGAATGGTGCAGTGCTGGGTCAGAGGAATGCAGTTCCCACAGGTTATGAGAGTCTCCTATTAAGAGCAGTGAGTCATTGAATTAAGTAGATTAAGTTATCTTACAAAACACTGGTATTGCAGCTATGAAGGCAGATATCTAATAGCTATGGCACAGTATATGAATGGTCATACATTAATGTGGTCATATATGTCTGTGTTTTTACTCACCTCACTAAAAAGCATTTACTTGTCAGTCAAGTCTTAAAAACATGTTTTTTCAAAACATCTTAAAAACACATTTTCTTGCCTTGATAGTTGCATTTATTTGGACTGAAGCATCCATGTGTCTTAAGACAATAAGCTGGAAAATGGCAAAAGTGTTGCATTTCTGGATGTTCTTAAAACCTTGTTTTAATCTTTACAGGTACCAATAATAAAACTTACTGACCAGGAGACAGAAGTGAAAGTTGACATCAGTTTTAATGTAGAAACTGGTGTAAAGGCAGCTCGATTTATCAAGGAATACATGAAGGTATCAACCATATAATGAATGTTGTACCACTTATCAAGTATGTGCTAGATGCTTAGCTTACCTCTTTTGGTATGGCTTAAGACTTTTGAAGATTTATCGCTGAAGACTGTTTTACTGATTAAACATGGATATTTTCATTTATTTTCTATTGGTATCTATTCAGTGTTGCCTTTGAGTGCTAGGGGTTTGTGTGGATAAACCTGAACTGAAAGGACTTCCACAGTCATACCTAGATCTGCACTACTAAACTGTTTCTAAAGCAAGTCTGTTCAAGTATTGCTTACCTTGAATTTAAGCAATGTTTGGTTATGAATACTATCTTGCTAAACAGTGTCTAAAACAAATTCTTCTGTAGCTACATACTTAAAAATCAAGTTTACTATTATGCTCTGCAGTAAAAGGACTGTTTAGATGGAAAGCTTTGACTGAGTGTCACTGGCATTCAAAAATGATATAAAAATCTTCCTGTTTAAGGCAGAGAAATAATTTTGATATGTAAGCTGCTTGATCAAGTAAGAGTTGGTCTGTTCATCTGTAGAATAAAGCATGTTTCTGTTCTTCCTATGGAAACACTTTATGGCACATGATTGAATGATGTTTTTGTATTATAAGATGAATCTTCTTGTATCGAGGTTGTGTAATTCTTTCTTACTTTTGGAGTGCTCACGTTGTCATTGATAAAACCTATTTTGCTTTGCAGAAATATTCTTTGCTGCCTTACTTGATTTTAGTATTAAAACAGTTCCTCCTTCAGAGGGACTTGAATGAAGTTTTTACTGGTGGAATTAGCTCCTACAGCCTAATTTTAATGGCAATTAGTTTCCTGCAGGTATGTTACTTATTTGTCTCTGTGTTCTTTAAAATATTTTGGTTTCTGTACATACTCTGTTACGGTGCGGTTTCTTTAGAGTCCCCTAGCAATGCACAACTTTATGGTTATGACTGTAGGTGTTTGATCATTAGCAGTTCCTACAGACTACCTCTCAAAGCTCTAGGAACTTCAGTTCACTGTGTGAACTGAAACAGCAATAGGAGCCTTGTGAAACAGCATTGAGGCTGTGCATTGCCTTCTTATAGCAGGGCCCGTGGTATGGATTACGCCACCTTCATATTCCAGTACCTTGAATCATCTTCTTAGTGTTTTGAAAGTCTGCCAGGATGCAGTTTAAGTCTGTTGCTGTCTAGACTACTGATAATAAATATACAGAGTAGTTGGTTTCAGTGTTTAATAAAGTTACAAAATCAGTCAAGTTACTTTTTAATCATATGTTGGTTAGGTTTTAACATACTTAAAACTGGCAGATATTGTAGGTAACTAATGAAATAGTTACTCAGTTATCATCTTCCAATAAATTTTTGTGCCAGTAAACTTTGTACAAGTATGATGACATACAATGTTAGGCACCTCTCAGCAGCTCTGCTAATGGCAAAACTTACCTATGCTGGTGCTGTTAATGATCAGTTGAAATATTACTGTGGCTGATGCATACTGCATATAATGTGGGGGTATTGGTAGAAGAACTGTATTCCAGTTGGGGGAAGCAGATTCCCTTCAGTTTCTGAAAAGATCAAGACTGATGGGTTTTCTGTGAAAAATCAGGTATCACTGAATTACGAAGTTGTAATGTAGTATGTAGTACTTTTTTATTGCCTTTGGCTTAGGAAAAAGAATTTACTAATCCTAAAGTAGCTGGAAGAGGAGGGAAGAAGGAATTCTTTGCCTTCCAGATACTGCTTAAGTGCTGCCCCCTCTTGGCTATGCGAAAGTGGTTTAAATACATGAAGAATTAATGACTCAATTCAGATGTTTAAACGAAAGCTTTTTTGTTGCACTTTGTTATGGTCTGAAAAGCACTAATTTTTAATAATTAACAACTGTTCTGTGTCGCAGCTGCATCCAAGAATTGATGCCAGAAGAGCTGATGAAAACCTTGGAATGCTTCTGATAGAATTTTTTGAACTTTATGGAAGGAATTTTAACTACTTGAAAACTGGTATTAGAATAAAAAATGGAGGTGCCTACATTGCCAAAGAAGAAATCATGAAAGTCATGACTAATGGATACAGACCATCCATGCTATGTATTGAAGATCCTCTGCTGCCTGGTAAGATTGTACACTTGTTGCAATATTCCAGAGCTCTGGCTCTATTTGTGCTCTCACAGCTTATGTTAGCCAGTAAAGTCCATCAGAAGAGTTAAGAAGCTGCACTGAGAAGCTACTTTGCTGGTGTCAAGGTACAGTTGTGGAGATGCGCTAAGGGATAAGGACACGAGATATCCCAAGGTTCATAGCCTGAGTAAATTGGGTTGCACACAAGCAGTGTGGATATAGAATGCATTGGAGATTCAGAACTGTTGAACATACAATAAGATTCTCTACCAGTGCTGAGGAGCAGCAAAAGAAAGAGGTCCAGGAGACTGTGGAAGGGGCTTTGTTAGTAGGAACAGCTTTCCATTTTTCATTAAGAAAGAATGAGTATAGAAGGCGTATCTTTTTGTCATCACATTCTGTGGTGCCATACTTCAGATAAATTATACCATATGGGAAGGAAATGCCCCAGATATCCTGCAAGGCAGTGCACTACGACTGCACAGAAACACGGGTGTCTATCCATGAATGTGTAGCAAGGGAGCAGCTGTATTATGATGTTGTAGAACTACATAATCATAGAATGGTTTCGGTTGGAAGGGACCTTAAAGATTATCTAATTCCAACCCCCTGCCATGATCAGGGACACTTCCCACTAGACCAGATTGCTCGGAGCCCCATTCAGCCTGTCCTGGAATGTTTCCAGGGATGGGGCATCCACAACTTCTCTGGGCAACCTGGACCAGTGTCTCACCATCCTCATAGTGAAAAATTTCTTCCTGATATCTGATCTGAATCTTCCCTCTTCCGGTTTGAAGCCCTTATCCTTTGTCCCACTACATGCCCTTGTAAAAAGTTCCTCTCCAGCTTTCTTGTAGGCTCTCTCCAGGTACTGGAAGGGGCTCTAAGGTCTCCCCAGAGCCTTCTCTTCTCCAGGCTGAGCAACCCCAACGCTCTCAGCCTGTCTTCATAGGAGAGATGATGTGGTGTGAAGAGTCTGGTTTGCATAACTGGCTTCTGTGCTGCACAGGGACCTTTAAAGAATGCTAGTTCTAGTTGCATGTACTTTTGAAAGTCACTGACTTAAATATTTTTTTTCTTTAAGATTTGGTTTTGATTCAGTAACCTTCAAAGTAATCATGATTAATTTTGGCTGAACTCCTGAAAAAAAATATTCTAGCTTTACAGTACTCAGTTTAGATTCTATTTATCTGTCACAAGTAGCTGAAATTCCAAAACAAATTTTTAACTAAGTCAATTTTCAATTAATTTGAACTTAAGCATTAGTAGTTCTAGAATATAATTGGCACTCAGACTCCAAACTTACATCTTGTGGGTAGACTGCTTATGTAGAGCACTTTTAAAGCAAATACCATGGATCAGGAGCTGAAGTCTGGCACCTTTCTAAATACTCAATGTGCTGAATGTTCATAGCTCTTTAGAAGAAGTTGCAAACTAAGATACTTGTTTGTTTAACCACATCTCTGATACATTTGTAGCCCTGAGTTTGTGTCCATCATGACTCTTGTATTTGGCCAGGCATAGGTGTGATTTTACAGAACTTCCATTGTGGTGTTGAGATTTCCTTTAGTAGCTGTGTACTTGCTTGCAGACCTGTTTGGGTAGCAGCATGAGCCACATTTCTTCAGAGTCAAAAACCTTTACTGTGCTCCAGTTCTGTTCCTTCCTATCTGCTGAGGACTGAAAAAGAAATTGTGTATGCTGCACAATGTTTCAGTCACTGCTAATAGTTAATCTTTGAAATTGTTTCTTCCCTACGATGACTTCTCAGAGAAGAAAAAAAATTACAAGTCTAGTAGGGGTTCTGAACTGTTTCTCCTAGTATAAATCTTGCAGAAGCAAGAACTATAAAGTAGAAGGAAGATATCAACTCTTCGATAGTGTATAACTAGATAAGAACTAAATTTTAGATGAGGTTCTATGAGCTGAGATAATGTAATTCTTACAGGACAGAAAGTATCTTACTAAGATATATGAAAGCTGACAATAATTTAAAGTTATTTGACCACTGTGTCCTGTGGGGATATTTCCTGGCAGTTACCATAGAGCTTCAGAACTTGCCTGATTGAACTAGGAGAAAAATGATGTAGAACGTATAGCATGGCTCTTTGAATCGGATCTCACAAATAACAGCCTCCTTAGATCTAGACTCAGATGTTCCTACAAAATCTAAAAGCACCTGTCAAGTGTATGTAGATAATGTCTAGAATTCTGTTGATTAGTTGTGTCACTGCTTGTGTCAGTACAAAAAAACTTTTCAAGGGTTCAGGTCCATGCCTAGTTGACAAGTAATCTCTGCTTGATAAGTTCGTGGTCAGATCCACTCAGTGTCTGACTCCATGAGGGTCAGTATGGAGGAGGTAGGAACATGTATTTTGGTAAAGAGTGGACACGTGGTTTTTGACTTAAGTTAGGATAAGCTGCTCTAGAGCTTTTGCCCTTAAACCAGTTAATGCAATATATTCACGTATTTTTGATCTTTCTTTGCAATCCTTTTTTAACCTGATCACAGCTTTCTCTAAAGGTCTGGTTAAGCCTTGGAAGAAGACTTCAAAAGATGACTTCTTAATCCAGAAATCAGACAAAAAAAACCAAACAAGGATGGAAAAAAAGCCTTTCAATTTCTCAAGATTATCCAAGTAGTGTAAGGTCCCTCCTATGAGTGTTCAGAAAGGTACAACTCATAGGAATAGCTTCAGACAGTCTTCTGGGAAACAGGATTAAGTTCATTGGGATTAGTTCCTTTAAGTTGGAGGAACTCTTTTTTAGTCAGTGTGAAATGGTGATGTCTGGCTATCAGAAGGACATGTTACATCAGTTTTACCTGCTCAATACCTTTTGTTAGTTCCAGATTTGGAAGGAACAAGCATCAACGTGTTGTCTTGCTGGTTTGGTCGTAGTGGGTTTTGGTCAGACTCTCTTGGGTGCTGTAGAGATTTCTCTGAGATTCTCAAAGACCTCTTACTGGCACTAGAGGATTATAGTTTCTGTGATTTGAGAACCAAGATGCCAACAGATGTCAGAAGTCTACACTTGAAGTGGGAACTGTGTTGAAATCTAGATTTGAGATGTCAGACTAATCTTGCTGGTGATGTGTTTTAAAGTGGTAGGTTATATTTGCTCTTCACACGTAGACTAAGGTTCTTCATCTTGAGCTAGTGTCTTAGGACAGGGTAATAAGGTGAAAATATTTCCCTTAGGATCATCCAAAAAAAGGAGTGTCTATAAACATCTTGTAGCTGCCACCATTTCAGTTTCTCAAAGTGATTGTCCTTTCTTTGATGTATAAAAAGTGAAAATATTTGTATAGGAGAACTGCAAAGCCAGACACCCAGAAGTTGTTCACAGGAACATGTTGGAGCAGGGTATATGATATCATCCTAGAAGAGGTTTGCACGGAGTTGGTCTGACAGTATCCTGTCTTGGAAGACATGACTGGTTGCAGGGAATTGCTATGAGAACTAACAAAAGTTATAAACATTAAATTCAGTGCATTTTCTTTGAGAAGACTCTTTAATGTGCAGGACTAATTATGTTTCCTGTTGCTTGCTTCTGCATCTTGATATGTCACAAATCCAAGAAGTAATAAGATTTGAGATTGGTAACAAATATTGGAATTATCTGTTCTAGCCTTAGTGGTTGCCCAAAGTTATTCATAGTGGTTTTTCAGTCTCTGATCTCTCATGAGAACCTGTAAATATATATATGTGTGTGTATATAAAATATATGCATTTGTACATTGAAGTTAGCATCTGGAAGTACCTCTTTAATGCTGAATGTTGCAAAAAGGTATTTACTAGATAATAGTTTATCATAAATGGATCTGCTTCGGTCCTAGCTCAAGGTCCCACCTTCCCATGCCACGTTCTTAAAACTGCTTTAGGTAATGGAAGTCCACCTGGTTGAGTGGTAATACTGATAGTGTGTGATGGAAATCTTAGACCTACTCCTTTAGGGGTGAAGGCTTTGTAAGGAAGAATGAGAACTGAATTATACATTAAATCACACACCATTGTTATCTACTACTGTACATCTGAGGATTGAAGTTTGTGTGATTTTTTTTTTTTTTTTAAAGAGTGAGAGCATTTGGGTTATGTGCTTTAACTGATCAGTCCATAGATTGTGACAAAAGAAGCATACTCAGGTGTGTAAGACGTGATCTGCTAGCAAGATTGATCTCTCAGGAGAAAATTTATTCAGGACAAGTGCAAATATGTGATGCTCTGGCTTCTGTAATATGTTGCTCTCTGGATTGAGCAGCACCACCTGTATATAGACTTGTCTGGTATGGTTCACAGTAGCTCGAGTAGTAGCTTTGGCTTCCGTGCTTGCTTTTCCACTGGGGTGCAAGTCAGAAGCTCTGCAGACTCTGAATAAGATTGTTTATTCAGACATTTTTATGAACTGATTACAGGTGCAGAATGAGGCAATCCAGGATCCTAGGCATGCTATGGCATGAGCTATCCTGCCTCTGTTCTCAAATCTGCTTCAATCAAGACTCATACACAACTTCGTTGGTGGTTTAAACTAAACTGCCTGAGTTTGCTGTAAGTGGATTAGGGAAGGCTTATGATTTCTTCTGCTGGCACAACAGTGGAGGCGGCTACATCTTACAGAAAGAGTAACCAACAGTTTGTAGTAGCAGTATCTTTGTTTTGGTTTAACTTCATGCAGGATGCCTGTCAAATGCAGCTGTTCTAGCTCCAAGTTAGATTAAACTAATGCAATTTGATTGTGTACTCTTAATTTGTTATCTGAATGTATAGAATCATAGAATAATTTAGGTTGAAAAAAACCCTTAAAATCATCAAGTCCCACCAGGGATGAATGGTAATTTAGTGGTAGGTGCAATTGTATATATTTCATGTCTGTATTGTTTCTCAATTTAATTTTCTTTTGTAATTGTTTAGCATGTCATTGTGGAAAGCGGCATTATTGCAGGAGACAACAATGTATCCTGTACTGAATTCATTTTTGGTTTTTTTACTAAAATTAACATTTTCATGATCTGATTTCTTGACCTTGGTCTCTTTTTAGCTGCCTTTGGACTAAATCCTTTATGACCTTCTCTGCTACTTTGTAGTGCAGCTCTGAATTTGATTACAATGTGTCTTCTTAGATTCTCTGTTCTAGGCCCACCCTGGCTGCTGCTTCTACATAGATAGAGTCCAAATGCAAATATGTCATTTAGAGAGGCTTTTGTAATTTTCAGTGCAGTAGTTCTGGATACTGCAGTGCTGCATTCAGACCAAGATACTCAGTTACTTCAGCAAACAGGAAGTATTTCTTGATCAGCTGTTGTTTTACCATATAAATTACTGAAGAAATTCTGTGTTCCCAAAAATCTCCTATGTTCCCAGTCTGTTTTCATTGATTAAGCTTTCCTGTTAAAGTAGCATTATGACTGGAGAATCTTGGAGGACGAAGATATGATGTCACCTAGTAAAGCCAAGGCTGGGTTGCTTTTTTTTTCCCTCTGGATGGCAAATCTCAGCATGTTTGTCTACAATGGCTTGCTGGGCTAAATACTTCTCTAAAGTAAAATTCAGCCTTGTTGGATTCAGTCCTCCAGAGGACAGATTTGATCCTAAACCTAGCAATTTTCCCCAATCTGATTTTCAGGCTTAACATAAATGTGTTTGGTCAGTTGACTTTCCAGTGTTCTCACAGCTTTTCAAGCATCGTTCTGCAGGAGGGAACCTTTAAATGTAAGCGGCTTTCTACCCACTCAAAATCTAGTCTGTATTTTAAACAAGCAATTTGAAGAAAGTTTTCTTTGTGTTTTATAAATTGAGCGGTGACAATGAACCTTTGGTATCTGGTGCCAAGCATATCTACAACNNTGTTTCTCCTTGTTAGTACTAGCAAGATCTTACTAGGTGTAAAATGGGAGACCAATGCTTTAATGGTGTCACTGATATACAGAGGCATTAGCATGTTAACTTCTGCAGTTCCTCACACTGGATTTGGAAGGAATTCTGCTGTAAATGGTAGTCATGCTTAAAGAGTGGCAGTGAAGAAGTGCCACTAAGCTGATCAAAAAACAATACTGTACAAGCTCCTGGAATCTTCTATGACAGTTTTTGACAAACTGGTTTATCCTGTGGAGATAAATGATCTGTATGAGCTGGTTTATTAACCTGTAGTTTTGATAAGGTTAAGTAGGGATTGATGTAAGTGTACCTGGCCCTATGAAGATAATGTGGTTGCACAACTGGAATTTTAAGCTGAATTTGGCCTGCAGAAAATCTACTGGTAAGTGAGACATGATGTTTTAATCTTGGTAGGTTCCCTTTTAAAAGGCAGCTATACGAGCTCTGAGCTTATCTCTAATCTGTTTTTTAAAGGCACTGGTACATTGGTATTTTATAAGTTGTGAAATGAATGCATAATGTTAAGTTTCATTCCTAAGGTTAGCTTCTTTTATGAGACAGGTGCACTTGATTGTTCCCGATACATGTTGGATGGGCTAACCAGTTCAGAGTTCAGTTGTATTGTTAAGGCTTCTGAGCTTTAAGTATGAATAATTGTCTGGTTACTGACACTAAAAAAAAATGATCTGATGACTGTCACATTATTTCAGGAAACGACGTTGGCAGAAGTTCTTACGGTGCCATGCA
Source organism: Nycticryphes semicollaris (assembly GCA_013400055.1). Taxonomy (NCBI): domain Eukaryota; kingdom Metazoa; phylum Chordata; class Aves; order Charadriiformes; family Rostratulidae; genus Nycticryphes; species Nycticryphes semicollaris. Next base: position 598,027 of record VXBJ01001578.1, read on the forward strand.
AGTGAAACAAGTTTTTGATTATGCCTACATTGTTCTTAGCCATGCAGTATCACCACTTGCAAGATCATATCCAAATAGAGATTCTGAGAGGTAATTAGTCCACTTTTTGAATATCCATTTGTCTGTGTAATCAATTAGGAATGCTTGGGTCTGAATCAATAAAAGGAATATTGTCATTTATTGTTTAACTGTGGCTGTATTGAAATTTGCCCAGAAATTAAGGCTGCCCAGTGCTGTTGAGAGTGAGATATCTCAGTGTGTAGCACTGAAATGAAGACAGCATGACAAAATCCAGGATGAGTCCAATGTGAGATTCTCTTAGTGTGGAAGGGAGCCAGAAGATAATTGATCTTTTTTCAAACATTCTGCTTAAAGTATTTCAACGGAAGGTCTGCTGGTTTAATGTTTGGTGTATGACTGTATGACGATAGAAAGAAATGTGTGATCAAATTGCTTGTTTAGACACAAAACTAGACAAGACTAGAAATTTCCCTTGTTCTTTCATACATGGTTCCACAAGTGGTTTTAAAAGGCTTGCTATGTAATTAAGCTATTAAAAGAATCAATTTAGTTTGGCCATAATGTCAGAACTGCCTTTAAAAGTAGGATACCTCTGGATGTGCCATTTTCATGTAGTTCTTATTGTCTTTCATAGAAACACTTTACAGCCAGTACTTTCTCAGCGCTCACCTTTGCAAGTTTTTTTTTTTTTTTTTCTTTTAATTATTTTAAGGTGGGGAGAAAGGAAAATGAAGGCTTATCAGCCATGTTGTATTTTCATTCATGTATCTTCTCTAGCATCTGTTATTCTAACCCTCAGTACAAACTGGGGCTAGATCAGAGGACTTGTGTTCCTTGAGACTTTCCTGGAATCCCAATGGTTTTGACTTCCCCAGCTGTTTGCAGGGAGGGATGGTTGTAACAAGCCGCATAACCCATCTAGATACAGTTCCAAACTCCAGTCAAGCTGTTAACTTCCAGCATTAATGTCATTGGAAGGTGAAATAGTTCTCCTATAGTAAGTTTACCACAAAGTAGATGCAAACTTTCACTTGTGGATTTAAAACTGACAGTATTTTAATAATGCCCATGAATCTCTAGGTTTTCTGTGGTCTTAAAGTCACAGAGGGTGAGACTGCACTTCTGCCTGTGATGGAGATACACTGACATACGTGACTGCTATTTCAAGATAGGTTAAAGGTGTATCTGTTAAATGTGTAGTAAGTGACAATTCTTGTTGCTGAATCAAACTTCATTCTTACATAAGTATAGCTAGAGTATACTCAGGGTTTCTTGAAGTTTTACTGGTGTCTTAGGTCCTGGGTCCTGGCCTTCATTAACTTCCTTGTGGTTCTCCAAATGATAGGCTATAGTAATTCTCTAATAAGGTACCTGTATTTGTTACAGACATTAAAAAGTGTATTTGTAAATGCATTTCATGGAAGCCTCAGATGTCATCAATGTGTGCACTTGACATGTACATTTCTTAGTGTATTTGGGAAAGTGTTTGGATTTTGTTGCAACTTCAAACCTGGAGAGAAGTCCCAGCAGCAGTGGTTGGGTGTCATACATGTGTCCTGTCTTTCTGCCAGTTCTGGGCACTCTGTGACAGTGATGTCTAAGTCTCAGAAATCATCATGCCAGTGGCTTGCCATTCTGTCAAAGAGACTGGTCGCACAAGAGGAGCAGCATTCAACAGAGTCCTATGTGCAAGTAGTTACCACAGCATCTGTCTTCTTAATGCCAAAGGGCCCTGTAGGTGGATGACAAGTTGTCTGGAAACAAGTTTGTTGCAGTCCATGTTCAGTCTCAAATTTTAGCTGAATCCTTAGCATTCCAGGTGTATTTCAGATTCTTCTTCCACCTGATAGGCAAAGTGGTCCAGACTCTGTATAAAGATTTTCTAGTAACCTGACCTGAAGCTTTAGCCATCCAGGATCCCTTTGTCTTGATCCCTTTTCTAGGCTTGTTAGTGATAGGTTAAACTATGTGGGCTTCCTTTAAGAGCGGTGACTTTCTATAGGACTTCCTACTAGATGGATTAAGAGAGAATAAAAGAAGAGCATTTGAAAGGGTAGGAACTTGTAGGAGGCTGAATTTCTCACCCTGACTTGAGTTTATTTAGTTTTGTCATAATTTGGAATAGTGTTCCTCCAAGCAGAGCTGTTTTGAATTCATATCAGCTCTTTCCAGGGAGAATTTCTGTGTACAGAGTCCTATTTTGTAGATGACAATCTCAGTAGATTTCAAACCTTTCTGGGTGATCATCATTACTGCTCTTTTTCAGGATCAGTCCAACTCAAAGGAGCACAAGCCCAGTTGCTGCTTCTGGTATTCCCAGTGTGAAAAAGGCTTAGATTTTGGTCCTTCAGCATAGGCCTTTTTCTTCTCCTTGTTCTCCAGTAACAAGTTACACAGAATAATAAAGTTTAGATTCAAAATGCTCTTAATAGCATCTTAATTCAAGCTTCCAAATACAACGTTTGAAGAGTAGTGGGAGTTGGAAGCTGGCTCCTGTCTGAATGGAAACAGTAATCAGCTGAATTCAGAGGGTAATCCTTACAGCTGCAGAAATTACCTTAAAACTGTTTTGTTCTCAGTCTCTCACCCATCCTCTTTCAAGAATGGCTCAGGAGAGGTTGATAGACACCTCAGTAGATCTTGTTAGAGTAAACAGATTCCTATCAACTTGGAAAGAGGAGGGTTTTTTCTAGTAGGAAAATGAGGATCCATTTGGAATCTGTACAACTTGTATGCAAGATCAAGTTTTGTGTTGAGGATTCAACTAAAGTGATTGAAAATCATGATTGATTTCTCACTATTTGGGGCAATGGGGACGTGAATCTGTCTGTGAAGTTATCAACAAGGTAGAGCCTGCTTAAGGGTCAGTGTCAATATGTGCTTTGAACAGCTTTAATATGGTCTTTGGCCATAGCCTTTCTCTAGAGAAGTGTGTATCATCTTAAGGCAGATAACTAGAGAAGTCTTTAAGGAGTGATATTTTCATAGAATCATTTAGGTTGGAAAAGACCTTGAAGATAATTGAGTCCAATCGCTAGCCTAGTACTGCCAAATCCAACACTAAACCATGTCCCTCAACACTGCGTCTACACCTCTTTTAAATACCTCCAGAGATGGAGGTATCTAAACCACTTCCCTAGGCAACCTGTTCCAATGCTTGACAACCCTTTTGGTGAAGAAATTTTTCCTAATATCCAATCTAAATGTCACTTTGTGCAACTTGAGGCCGTTTCCTATTGCTTGTTACTTGGGAGACGAGACCAACCCCCATGTCACTACAGCCTCCTTCCAGGTAGAGAGTGATAAAGTCTCCACTCAGTCTCCTTTTCTCCAGACTAAACAATACCAGTTCTCTCAGACACTGTCTCATTGGGCTTGTTCTCTAGACTGTTTACCAGTTTCTCTGATTTTCTTTGGACACAAAATTTCAAGTTAGTGACCATTTTCCTAGTTTTAATCTGTTTCTTGATAAACCACAACAAACTTCTGCTAAAGTTAGACAACAAGCTATTGATTCATTGGTTCATGTAGTTTGAAATAGCGGACTGTCTGTTACTACTATGTCCATGGTCTCTATATTTAGGTGCAATTTCACTTAATGCTAAATATCTGTGGGCTGTCAGCTGTTTTTATTCTCCTTTTTCTTCCTTCTTAATGTGTACATCCTTGACTCTTGCCATGGATCAGATCTAGCAATTCTGTGATCAGAATGAGTCAGATAAACTCTGGTCTGACTGAACAGATACATCAACACTTATGTCAAGAAGTTGATTCAGCTTGTGGCTGTGTGATGAGCAGATCAGCAGCAAGAGAAGCAGCAGGACTTCATGTTTAGGGGAAGATGAAGAGAGTAGTATTGTACTGTTTGACAACAATAAGTTATGCTGATCTGAACGTGACAAAGATGCATTCTTAATGTTATCCTTAAAATTAATATGTATGTCTGTAGATCAGGATGTTGGCTTACATGTTGGCCTGTTGCATGGTTCAGATACAAATCTGTTCTCAGACTGCATCTCTGAACAGCAGCATAGCCACATTTGGGAGGCAGACAAGGTAATGAAGACTGGTTCTACTATGATATGCCCTTCAGGTACAACTAAGACTTCCGAAACCTTTCTTCGGTCCCTAGAGTTGCAGATCAGCAACAGGTTCCTCCTTTTGGTGCCAGGCGTGTGGTACAGGTGGATAAGGGAAAGGGACTGTCACGCCAGCAGGCCAGGGTTCAGAGTTTGAGGAAGCCATGGCAGGGTTTTGCTACTGGACTTGTCATTTACAGGTGATATTCTTCAAAACCAACAATAGTCTGGGCCACATATTAAGTGATTTTTCCATCTCTATGCTTGAAAGCTGTTTGATTTCTTCCTAGTGCACAGTTCAACTGATTTAGCTGCTGGCAGGTCTATATGTTAGGTTTGGTTGCCCCTGGTTCTGGGAGCTGTCAAAGGGAACATTAAATTTGCCTGCTAAATCTGCTGACACAGAAAGCAGAATTCTGTCTGAAACGGGCCTTCCTTTGCTTCACATCTTGAATGGTTGGTGGCTGTCACAAGAGTTCATGCTGTCTCTTAACAGAGATCAGCAATATCAGCTTTTCCTACAACAGAGTATTTATCTGGGTAAAGGTTTTAGTTTTTGGTTGGTTTGTTTGGTTTTTCTTTTTTTCAATCCTCATGCTCAACCAGATCCTTCTCAAGTGCTTCTTAGTCTGCTTTTAGATTATATTGCCCTTTTAATACTAGGGGGATATTTGATAAATTCAGTTAAGGCCTACTGAACAGTTTGTCTGTACTTTTCACAGACTTGATATTTTGTTGTGCTCTGGTACTCATTCATTCGTGTGGAGCTTGGCTGGAGCTTTAGATATTTGATTTTACCAAATCTTATGTCAGCATTCTGAGCATTTTAAGAGTCATCCTAAAATTTTTTTGCACCATAGCTGTGCCGTAATGACAGCTAAAAAGCATTCCTGTGAACTGAGGGCTTGCAGTGTATAAAAAGAGGAATTTCGAAGCTCTTAGCATGAAATAAACTGGGTATGTAAATAGCTTATTCCTGGTTTTACTATATGATAATATTAAGAGAAAAAACATAAAAGGGCATTTTTCATAGGAGAGCTGTCTAATTTACTAGAGCAGTTAACTGTCTTTAACCAACAAGCATTTTTGAAGAATTGTGGGAGTGTCTCATACCTGGAGAAATTCTGGCTTCAGCCAAAACAATGAAGACCTAAAGCATGGACTTTTCTCCTACTAAAGGCGGGGCAGATTAATAGGGTTTTTTTTGTTCCTAAACATTTTCAGTGTTGAAAACAGATATTTTAAATTTTTTTTTTTTTAAAAAAAAAATGTTCTCTGACACCATGGTTATTCCTGAGTCCCATACATAGGAAATGGTGTTCTTTGAGAGCAGTATGTAGTTTGATAATACTTGCTTCCTCTCTCTTTGTTACTATATTAAATGTATGGCAGAATAGTTTTAATCAGCTTTCAGTTTCTGATGTCTCATAATTAATGTTTTTTTTTAATTTTGGCGTACGAGCAATGTAGCATGGATCTGCCTTTTGACTCCTGACCTGATAACTTAGTGAATTTCTTTTTTTTCTACCTTCCTAGCAAAAATGAGAGTTTGGGGCTTTAATCTTTATTCTCTGTGAAAAGAGCTAGTGAGAGAAGAGGTTCCTGGATTCTGTATGTGCAACTCTGCCATAATTGTTGGTGTAGGAGTAGTTTTACCCTTTAAATCTCTTATATAGGAGGCATTTTTGGTATATCAGTCATCCAGGCTGATAAAAATGCCATCTTATGTTATTACCATCTTGTGTTATCCTTTATCTACCATTTTCACTCTGGATATGAAGACATGACTATTGATTTGCTTCTGGTGAAAGTATCCCAAGAAGCTTCAGACTTGACAAACGCCTTCATAAGAGCTTGTGTCATTCAATCCACGTTCATTTTCTGGTTCGAAGACCACAGCTGGTAGTAGTTGTGTAATTTACAGGTCATCCTAGAGTGAAAACTCAAGGCTTTCTGAAGGCATTCTCAGGTAAAACTTATTAGCTGCAAGTTTTCCTTCTGTGTCCCAGAGGTGAAGAGCTCCAGCATGTGTATGTTTGAGTCCCATACTGGCATTGCTGTTTTGGGAGGTACAGCTTTAGGGCCCCATTTGATTTTCTGCAGTATTGGTCATCGCTGTCTTCATTCTGTCTTCTCTGGTGTAATTTATCTTTTAAAACTGAGAAACCGGAACTGTATTGAGTATTTAAAATGCTGTTCTGTCATGGGAGTGTACATTGACAAAATACTATTCTGTTTTATTTGTTCCTTACTTAATGTACTCTACTTAGCTATTGAACTGTCATTTCTGAAGAATCACCTACTATAACGCAGATCTCTAGTTGCTGAGCAGTGACAATCACACCTTTAATTCTGCATGTAAAATTCAAGATTTTATTTTCCAACATGCATCATTTTATCTACATTACATAAATGGTAGATGACGTTCATTCTGTGTGTGAGTCCCTTCTGCAGCTATTGGACTTGTAACTTAGATGGTATTATTTGGTCCAGTGTTTGCTTAAATTACTGGACTGCCTTTTTCAGTACTAACATACTGATGTTTCTTTAAAGTTGGAAGACTAAACATGGAACATGTGGTATTTGGTCTTGCATGTTATAGTAATCCCTAAGCTAGTAGGAGAATTATTGCTCCTTTTTAAAGTGTTACTAACAAAAAAAAAAAAAAAAAAAGATATCTAATAAATGTAGTTTAAATGCATTTAGGCTATGTATGTCCTACCTTTCCCTTATACACCTAATCCAAAAGAAAATTCCACTACAGGTACAATGTACCTTTATGCTGTGAAATACAAAATAAGCTTTATTGTAACAGTTGAAGACTTTAAAAACTAAAATAACATTACCTTCTCCAAGATGGTAATTTTTCGCAGCCCACTTTTATACAACAGTCCATCCGTCATGTATCTTGAGAGTGGAGTTTATAGTTAGTGTTTCAGCCTCTATTCCCCGATAAAAGGAAAGCTTGAAAGTTTAACTCTTAAACAAGGACACAACTCCTACTCAAGAAGTACTGAATGGCTGAATCTTGGGAAGGTATATTGGAAAAAAAAATTACTTTATACTTGTTGATAACTGGTCACTGTTTAGCAGGACCAAGTAGGCTTTTTCTCTGAACTAGTTACTGTTATGAATTTTCTCAAATTCTAACTTACTCTGGTTTTGGGGCCAGTCTGTTTCTTGTTTTCACTACCTCATGATCCATGGTACTTCCTTTATAGTTGTGGGAATCTTGCACTTTTAAGTTGTATTTTAGAGCTGTAAGTAAGGACACGTAAAGGTCTCTGTCTTCAGCATGAAGGTCAGCTAGGGGGCTGGGGATATTAATGTCTTCAGTGCATCCCATAACTGTTCTATTCTGGATTCTGGGGAAAAAATATCTTCTGTGTGGAGAAACGTATGAATTTAATTGCTTTTATCAACTACGTTGGTATCTGCACGATACATTCTTGATGCACTTCATTTAGAAAGTAAAAATCTTACATGTATGTCAGTGTTTGCATATTAGTATGGTAGAAGATAAGTAATATACTAGTTTAAAAATTATGACACTAGTGGGTTAAATGGTGCGCTAAGGAAATGAAAGTTCAAAGGGATTCTTTGGGTAGGGATATCTTAAACTTTCAGCATATTTTGATTGCTTGTTGAAATGCTTGCAAATATGTAATTTACAATCTTTGTTTAACACTTAATTGATTTTTTTTTTTTTTTTTTTTTTTAGCACATTAGGTAGAATCATCAAAGTAACACAAGAGGTGATTGACTACAGAGCCTGGATTAAAAAGAAGTGGGGGAACAAAATTAATTTATCACCTGAACTTGGTAGGTATAGGAGAAATCCTTGGCACCAACTTAAATGATTTTCTTGCGTTTGATGTAATTCAAAACTGATGCCTTGAAATATATCACCTTCAAATATGTAGAAAAAAATAAAAAGAATTTTTAACTTTCTAACCCAAGACTGTTTTTTTTATGAGCATTTTCTTCAATTAGCTTGTTAAACTGCAGCTCTTCCTAGACTTCAAGACCCATGTGTTTTGCTGTGCTCTTAAATGATACTTATTTTTTCTGTTAACAGATAATAGGTTGAAAATAAGAGACCAGATAGCTCCGTGTAATGGAGAACAGCAACAGAACAGAGACTCTGAACCATCTTACAACCAACGCTTGACTTTGTCATTGGCTAGCACACAACAGTTATCCTCTGGCTCTTCTGCTTCTTCTGTATCATCACTCTCCGGCAGTGACATTGTAAGCTTTTTCTTTTAATGGGTTAAAGTAAGAAAAAACAGTTTATGATACTCTTCAAAGCCTCACCTGATACAGCAGCAGTTAATGTGATACTATCCATAAACTGCTATAGCAAGCTTTCTCTGCTCAGAAAAAATTCTGAAATGAAATATTTGTTCATTAAATTAAATGGGTCTTAATTCCATCCTAAATCTTCAGTACTCTTTGTAATAGTAGTTAATTAGAATAAAATATAAAACCCCAAGATAACAGTAGGTATTTAAGTAGAAGAGTAGAAATACATCTTCATAAATCTTCCTATCAAGCAAAAGGTGCCACTGTCAAATTCTGGTCCTTTTTCCCCACACCCCAAATTGAATATGAACATCACATTGTGCTGTGAAGCTGAACAATATTATTTACTATTTTCAGCCAAGCAGTCACTTCACATTTTAATGGTAATGGGCCTCTCATATGTAAAGTCTTGCTGTCAGCTTCCTTGTTTGAAACTGCAATTTGAAAGTAATTGCTGGGCTTTATTGCAACTTTCTGGAAATTAAGGACTATAGTCTCTTTAGGTACGTTCTCAGACCCTTAAGATTCTGTGTGGTGGTTTTGTTTTGATGTGGAGTTAAATCTACATGGAATTGGGCAGTGTGGATTAGGAAGCACGAAATTGCATTGCATTGCATGGCATGAGGTGTTTGTTAGAAGTCTATTAAAGCATTCCATGCTAGTTACAGGAATTGAGTGGAACAAGATGTAATATGCAGTTAACTACAGTGGTGAATAACTGGATGATGCCAAGAGAGGTCCAAGTACCGATTTCTTGACTGCTTTAAAAAACTAGTCAAATATGGAATTAAAAGTTGGGAATTGTATTCAATAAAAATGTAATAACTTTTGAGGGACAGATGCATTCTTTATATGTTCTGGCTACTTCCTCTAATTTCTTTACTGAATTTTCTGTGTTCAGTTGTTTTTTCACTGCATCTCCAGTAAATATGGTGAACACTTTAGTTGCACCATCTGGCTAATGGAAAAAGAACAGCATGATGCTTGCCAGTGATACTACTAGCCATGCTCCTGGTTTGAGTATGTCAGTGAGAAAGATTATTATGATTATTACATTATTATTAAGATTATTAAAGATTACTGTAACAAATTTTATGAGAAAAAACCTAAATATTTGCTTAATGTTAGGCACTCTCAAAGTAATGGGTGATGAGTTGTTATGACCTCCCTTTAGTCCCTTTTTGCCTGATGTTGAAGATGAAACTTCCTTGCTTGATGCCAGAGAAGCGAATGAAAAGTAAAAAGGAAGCTCTCAACAAGAACAACCTGCAATCAGCATCCACACAGTAAAGGGAACGCTGCCCTTTTTAACAAAATGCCTTATGCCCACATGCTTGTAACAGACCAAAGTTTAAGACTTGGTCATTTATTGGTATTATGTCCTTAGCAGACTGCTAGCACACCTGACTTTGGAATGGAATGGGAGGTTTCTGACAAATGACTGATGAGTTCATCCTACTCACACTTGAATATGTGTGGATGATTAAGTTCTGGTTAAGCAGTCCTGAGCTGCACCTCATTCGGGAGGAGAAGGCTATGCTGCTGGAGCCAGAGAAACTACCCGTGGCATGGTCTGGCATAACACTATGCCCAGGTTCCTGCAAAGGAATGTGTAGCGTGTGTGACAACTGGTATTTGTGCCAAAACTTCTGGTGCACTGCAAACAGGTATGAATCGGTGAACTTCAATACCAGCTTCAGAATGAGGGAATATGAATATGATGCATCTCATCACTCTAGAGTTAGTGGTAGATCTGATCTTATAGGAGGATTGTTCTTCAAGAACGATTTAACTTTAAATGAATGTAGAGTCTTTTGAACTTTTCTGATACTGAAGCAAGATACAGATTATGAAGAAAATGCAGAAGATGAGGATTCTAGATTGACAGCTTGCTGATCTTTCCCCATTAACTGTAGTTTTATTTTAATTGCAAAATATTCATCCTATGATGCCACTGTTGGCTTTAAGCACAAGGTCTCTATCAAGATACTGTTTCTGGAGATGTTTTGCATGACTGCAGAATATCAACTACTGTGGATCAACTACATGATCCTAGCTGTCCAGTTAGGACTTGATAGAGTATTTGCTTTTCAATTTACTGCTAAAGTTTCACTGATGAGAGTGATCAGCAGCACCTTGACCTTTCTGATATCTGTCTACCAATATGATAGAAGTCAACTTATGTAAGTTGAGGAAGAAATAGGTTTGTCAACTTGTGACTTTACTTGGTCATATTGCCCTTCTCTGAACTTCAGCTTCTACTGAAGGTCAAATATTCCAGCTGTCCACTCTAGCACAGAGGTGGCTGTAGTCTGAGGTCAACGCATCACCGTATGCCAGCCATAAGTCTGGAGGCCTTGCACGTGTTCTCCAATGTCCTGGAATAAATATTGGCAATACATGTTCAGTATGCAAGCATTACCAAAGCAGTGCAGTATTGCTCATAAGGATCCTAGAATTTTTATTAAACTCTACAGTTCAATAATTGGTTGTAACAGTAGTTAGTTTAGTTGGTTGTAATATAGCATGCTCTATGGTTTTCAGAGATTTGCTTCCTTAAAGTTTGGAAGTATTACAGATTTTTGCCTTATATTCCCTTAATATGGCTCAGCGGCTGAATAGACAAAACTCCTGGTGTCTTGGAGTTATGGGCACTTCAGAGGTAACGAGGGTTATGGATTTGTTCCAGCAACAGAACAGGTGTCAAAATAGAACAACAAAAAGGAGCAGTTTTTTCTGGAGACTGGATTGGCATATATTGGAGCTACCATTTAGAAGTCAGCCTCTCAACTTTTGTACATACTCAGAGAAATGGAAGTGTTGGGATAGAAGAGCTTAAAATTACTATTCTGAGTTCTTTGCATTCCTGCTACTGCTTTCTTTCCTTCAGAGAGCATACTGATGGTAAGCTTTTGAAGATGAGGACTCATGTACCACTGAGGAACAAGAGAACTGCCTCCTTCAAGGACAGCCTTCTCTTTCCCCGTGTATTTCAGATGTATATACTTTTCCTCAGTACACTGCTTCAGATTCAGGAGGATGATTGCTTTCATCTCTGCAGATCCAGGACTAGCTTGCAGGGGAACACACTTCTGGGCCACAGTCTACCCGGCCCAAAACTAAGAACTGGATCTAAAGAGACAGAGGTGTAATTTGTACCAGAAGTATCCTTTTATTTATTGTCCAAGGCAACAAAGCAATTTACAAAATGCCTTTATGCTAGCACTATCTGGCTGATGAAATTCTAGTTGTTCTCTCTTTCATAAGCGTCCTAGGAAACTTCAGAATCTTAATCATAAAGGAAAGCTTTCATAAGGACCAGTAAATTTCAGATCAAAGACTGTGTAGAAAAGAAACCTGTCTTACAGTGTGGCTATTAGTGAGATACCTGTTCACTTTATGGTTTTGTCTTACTGTACATGTCAATACAGAGCTCTGACTCTCATTGGCACTTTTAATGTAGTACCTTGCAAATTACTGAGTATTAAAATTCCTGCCCTGTTACCTCAGCTCTATAAAGAATATAAATGTTAGTGATCAGAAGCAAGCTGAGGAACATATGGAAATAAACCTATGATACAAGGAATCTGATCATCCGAACGTACTCAGCTGTGCATACATTTTTGTGGATTCTATTAATTATCAAACTGATCTGTGTAGTAATTGAAGTATTCTGATGCGCAGGTATTTAAAATACCCTATGCTGCCCTGACAAAGAGGCAGTGTGTATTCTTCACTTACTCGTGCAAACAGGTAAGTTGCAAAATACTACGCATTCCCACATGATCCAACAAATGTTGAAATTAATAATGGAATATGCTTTATAAATATCTTTGCTGTCAAGGACAATGCAAAGTGTGTGAGTTTTTACTCTTTGGGAGCAAGAGTCAAACCGTTCCACAATAGAAAATAAGGCTCTGGCATAAGGAAATCGCACTTTAATCTTCCTACTGAATTAAATGATTGTTAGGAGAATCTGAAACCAGATGAAACTATGTTCACCTCTGTCTCTCTGCTTGTTCTGGCTCCTTGCGGATGTCAGTCTGAAAAACACAGGCAGTGACCAAATTCCTCTTGAAAATGCCTTTTTCCTCTGGGTGTTTTTTCATTCTGGACTGGCACTCTGTAACTGGTGACCTAGATTTCTTGATGCTGAAGCATCGTGGAAAGCTGCTTTTTATTAGCTGAGGAGGTTATAGAGTAGTGCTGGAGAAAATCTGCTGCCTGATCAACAGTCTCTGCCAAGTAAAAAACAATCCTAGGTAGTTTTTTGCAGTCTCATTTTGGTCTGGTATAATTCCTGGTGCTAAGTACGCTCTGCAGTTTTGATGCTGTTTTTTGATGCTGTGTCAAATAAAGTATAGCATTTTACATGACAGTGATACCTGCATATCAGTAACAGATGTAATGACTCATAGGAAAGCTTTAAAGCTCTCTTCTGTTACCTAATGGATATATAATCACATATCCAGTCCAGCATACAAGCTCAAAGTGGTCTGTTAGAAGTTTGGATCTAAGGAATTTCATACACCTTATTCCAGTGTTTCTAATGATAATGTTCTTTGGTCTTCTGTGACAAGATTATTTTGTGAAGAGTTGTCAAGACTGTGCAGTCATATTGAGGTAGTTGGACTTTAAGTGAACAAGGTACCTGTGTAGTCTAGTTTGGGGGAGAACACAACCCTTGCCTCTATTTAACTTTTTACCATTTACGGTATGTTCTTTCATAAAAACGTCTGTCTTGACGTTTTAGCTGTAGCCATTGCTGTTCAGGCTTTCTAACAACCTTTCATCAGAATGCCCACGCTTGATCTGCTGATGTTCTACCCCCATCAGATAGGGGATACGCCAAGGAGTATGTGTCTTTTTCACTGTCTGCAGGTATTCAGTATTCAGTACTTTGATCAGATGCATGCATTGTCAGAATAGTATATAAATATGACTGATAAGACTAATACTTGCTGTTGCCATCGTTCTGCTGGATGCATACAAGATCCGTGCTGATGTTGGAACTGTTATTTACTCCGCAGTAATTGTGGCTTAGGACTTGAATTTAACATACTTAGTGAAGTTATCACCATCTCCCCATCCTTCCTATTAGTCAAAGACTGTGAATTTTAGGTTATTAGCAAGAACTATTGTACTTCCCTATTCACAGATAGAGGTGATAGAGCACATGATTTGTCTTGGTAAATGTTACTTTATAATAAGCAATTAAATTTGCAGGTCTAAGACGTACTTATCTGCATTAGGGGGATGGACACTTCACAATAGTTACTGTAATAGCTCTTGTAGTCCTGTTAAGCCTGTCTTAATGACAGTGATTAATTTGTAGAGTTCCAACTGAATGTATATGTGTAGGAGAGGGCGTAGAAGAGGGTGGCCCAACAAAATTCTTAGTCTGAGAGCAAGCACTGCACGGATTTTCTCCCTTCTTCCTACATGCCTGAATATTCTCGTGTCCTAACCAAGCTAACAATTCAAATATGTGTATGGATAGTTGATCATCTTTTTGTAAGAGTTCTTTCTTACTCTTTTCCCCCTCCTGGAAAAAGTGGAGACAGGTGCTCCAAAAAGGAGGCCTTTAAATCTTTAGTCTTTAAAGAAAAATATAAGTGATGACTTGTAGCCAGCTTGTCTCCAAAGAAAGCAGTGGGCAACCCAGACCATGCAGGCACAGCCTGATATTATCACGGCAAAACATTTGATTGATACTTGATTTAAGAGTTTAAACCCTGTATCCTTTAAAACTATTTTCTCCTATTCTTGCTGTGCAAATTAGTGACAGATTCTGTGGACCAGAGGGGAACACTTTTCCAGTGCTGTTTTTGCCTATTTTTCACTATATAGTCCCACATTGTTTTTGGGTGTTTTAGCCCTCATTTCTGACAACGTCCTGTTTTATCCTGTCTTACGCTCTCCTTCAGTTCTTCTGTCTCAATTGCTTAAGTAGTTTTTTTCTATATCCACTTGAATAAGTTTCTGTGAAGCTGCGGGAGGCACAATTTTGAACACAATTATAAAGTAATTTTATTTAATAACAAGTTATTCGAAGTAGCAAAGGGTAGGGAGGGGCTGTATAAATCGGCAAGTAAAATTGGATTTTACTGCTGTGGTGTCAGTGAAATAAGGAGGAGACAATTTTGTATAAGTCGGGCTACTTTCTGATGCCAAATGCTAGTCGTGTTCTGTTCTTGTCATATCTTAACTTTTGCTCTCCTAGAAAAAAAAAAAAAAAGAGGTATCTAAGCCTTTTTAGGATCAAAGAACCTAAATTCACTATTTATATGGTATTATGGTATATATTCAGCGTGTGTAATGGATCCTGTAATTCCTATAATTGTGTTAAACTTAAAAAAAAACAAAACAAAAAACCAAACCAACCCCAAACCGTAATTTAAGATATTACTCTACTATTAACGATACAGACCAATTGAAAGCCTATGAAAGGAAAGTATGAGATGAACAAAGGAAATTTGAAATGACACTTTTCTGGGGCTTTTAAAATTTAAGATAACTTATCTGAAATACAATGAATATTGATAAAACATGGAATAAGGCTATAGCTAGGCACGCGGAATATAATGAGGTTAAAGGAGTACTGTGCTTGTGTTCAATCTTGGTACATCCTCATTAGATTACACTTCTAGTTTTCTTTCTGTAAAACAAACTAATGCTTGTGGAGGATGTGTACTTTTCAGTTTGCTTGTGTATGCTATATATCTTCTTTCACTTTTTCCCTCCTGCGAGCACAGTGACCAAGACATTTTCCTGTTTTAATGCAGCTGATCTAAAGGCAGAAAAATCAACCAACTTCATCTTATTGGAGACCTCTTTTGTATTGTGTATAGGCTGGCACATGGAGATGTTGCAACCATATTGGTGCAAATTCTCTACCCTGTGACCTCCCATAGAAGTAGAAATTTTGTCCATCACAATTCTACTTTATTTACACCATAAATGAAGTTATGGCTCCATCTACCAAAAAGGGAAATGTCACAAGCGGATGTAGAAGAAAGGAGATGGGTGTAATGCATGAAATCACCTTGGAAGCATGCTGCTTTGTCAAGCAGAGTTAAGTACGCTGGGACTGAAACCATTCAAGCAAGAGCATGCCCAGGAGTTCTGCTGCTGCACATGGCCCAAAAGTATGAAATAACTGAAGTTTTCCAGTGTCACTTGATGTTCCAAGGGATGTGGCTGCACAGTTTTACTAAGGCAATCCAGTAGATCAATGTTCTTGCTAGGGATGTTTCTGTTCACTAGCTGCTCCTGTTTTTCTGTACTGGTGTTTATCTGAGCCTGTGGTGAGCTGATTCAGAAGGTGAAGATAGTAAACAGTGGATTACTGTTTTCTGTGGTTCACCTAAGTGAATTGGCTCATAATAATGTCAAATGCGTGTGTAATGGAGAAGGCCAGAATGGGAAAAGAGGCAAAAGGAGTTAAGGCTGGTAGCAGTTACCTGTTAAATCACTTCAATTGGAGGAAAGAAGATGAGCACATGGAAAAACCTGTATAGTTTAAAATGTTAAATATAGACACCAATTTTTCTCACTGTTTTCAGTTCTTTGCTTTCAGAGCTGGAACACAATTTTTACTGAAGTGGTCATTGTTCTGTCACATATTCCAGCTCCTGAATATTGTGGGAGAGATGAGGAAAAAGAAAGTTCAATTAGCGGGAGAAGATTGGAGAATAGACACAAGACCTCTGTGGTTAATTCTTGGCGGGTAGGGAGTAGAGTGTAAGAACCCAAATCAGTCATGTTAGCAAGAAACTTGCATTCTGTTGTTTAAGTTTTGATCTCTGAGTACTGATTTCTAAGATAGTTAGACCCTTCTACCACTGGACCAAAACTTAAGTGGACCGGGAGTGTGAATCAATCTTACTAGACCACTCCAGCTTTAAAAAAAAAGAAATATCTTGGAATTTGAAAGCTCTAAGATAATAGCTATTGTCAGACAATTGAAACTTTTCAACTTGACTACATCATGAAAGGAAGACGGCAGGACCACTTTTTCATGCATTTAGAGTTGTGGAAATGAACTGTATAATTGAGTACCATGAAACTCTTGGAAACTCAGGTATTGTCTTCATGGATAAATTCACCAGTACGGTTTACCTTATGTCTTCAGTTAATGGAACTGAAATAAGCTCTTACAGTCAGACATAGTTAATAAAGAGCTTCTGACAAGTAAATAATGTCTTGCTGATGAGGTTATGGGACTTCTTATAAAGCGAGATGCATTTTGCAGAGCAGTAAAGGATTTTTTGTTTTCTTCTGATGTCAGGAACAGAAGTTTGGATTGTAAGGTTGCTTCAGCGCTTCATCTTTCATATGACTGCAGTGTCTCAATGTTTCTGTCTAGACAGAAAGCTAGGGGATCTGATTTCTAAAGCAAAATTTGGAGAGTTCATCAGTAATATTTGAGTTTCTAGGTTTCTTCCATACTTTGTCGTCTTTCCAACATTAAGGTAAATGAATAGTAGAAATCATCCTTCTAGGTACTCGGTTCTTACTTGGGAAGTTGAAATGAATTTAAAGACTATTTTTTTAAAATGGAAACTTCCCAACCTGCACTTGGCAGTCTCTTTGTTTCCAAAATCATCTCTTTAGAAAACATTTTCCTTGCAGCATGAGGAATTCTGGATGACTGGCATTCATAATAGTGGTATTCAAGATATCAGGAACTTACATTGACCCTAAGTGCAGTCATTGTAGATTTATCCCTAAATTATTTGCTGAAATCACTTGAGGAATCTTACCCCTTTATTTTACATTCATCTTTTTACAATGTGACCTCTGTAGCCCTTATCCTAGTAAGGGTCAGAGCTTTTGTCTTCTGGACATGGACCTAAAGTGTCAGAGCGTTACCTATATGCATTGTCTTACTTGTAGGTCTTCTGAGCTTCTATAATGCTTCAGGTTTGCTTATTGCACTTGAGAGTGCTGTCCAGAAGACCAAGTAAGACTTAATCCCTCAGTGTAGTCAGTGCTTGTGGAAAATCTGTTTGAGGAAGAAAGGCGAGTGATACTCTCCTTCACAACAGGAGTTTGGTGCTGGTGAGAAGTCAATATACCAGCTTCATACAGCAGTCCTGTTAGCAATCCTGGATTGTCTCAGAAGAGTCTACTCATATGAGACCTGTATTGGTAAATAACACTGTGGCAGGAGAACATACTTATTATAAAATGAAAATGATGAAACACAAGCTTCCTTGTGGTGAAATGTATCTACTCTCAGTTAAACCATATGACTCCCTTTTTCCTCTATCTGCTGCTGCTTCCATACTGGAGTTAACTTTCTGTTGCTCAAAACCCTTTAGAAATCTTATAAATGGGAAATATCCAGTCTAGGTTAGGTATGTGAATCCCTCAGGGGTTCTAATGATATCTAAGCAGAAGATAAAGGGGAGATTCTTTGAGAGAAGAAACTAAAAGTATTTTTGGTCAGATTTGTGAAGGTTGAATCACAAGAAAATAACACGTTGGTTTGGATAGACAGTAAGATGCCCCTTTCCCTCACATCTGCCGGCTCATGGTTACTTGTGAGTGTGTTCAGAAGTTGTCTGTTTCAACATGACTATTCCCTCTTTTCCCTCTCTTTGTAAGCTTTTTATTATGTGTCTAAAGAATCTTCGGCTGAGAAATCCAAGTTCTTGCCCCTGTACCTGACTCTACCACCTGCTTAGTTAAGAATGTATCGACTTCATCATTGTGGAAACCATAACCTGTTTCTATGGCTAATATTATAGAATTGGGCAAAAGAGAAAAATGTCATCTGTGCAGTCAGCTTTGAATATGCATCAACTAAACTTGATTACTGCTACGACATGTGGTTTCCCACTGAACATAGTTATTAAATGGTAAACATCTGATCTCATAAATAAGACTTAAGTTTCTGCACATGTTCTTGTTACCAATATGGTCCGTCTCTAGTGAATTCATGATGCAAGTATCTGAAACTGCTTCATAAAGGCATACTGTAACTTTTACCACTACTTGAACTAGTAGGAAAGCAGCTCCTTTCTTTCTAAAACTTATTATTTATTTGTAAGCATAGCTTCATACGGACCAATAAAAGAGTGAATGTTCTAATTACTGACAGTTTTGAGAGCTGTTTCTACTGTGGTATTCACTTCATCTGGGATGCAAGTTTTGCTTTTTAGTAATTCATTGCTTATGTTTCTCAGTATTCACAACTGTCAGTCTCTCTCAAATGACTTTCATCTTTCATCAAGGAAAGCTTTAAAATATTTTCTTGTTTCTGTTTTTGAAAATGTTTTCTTAGCCTCATTCCTAACTGAAGAATCCAGTTCGGAAAGCAGGGCCATGTGAGGGCAAGTAGTAGTGCTGGCAGTTTATTTAAAGTTTGCTTGGTTTAAGTGAAGAGTTTTTGCCTCCAGGCAGTTAATCTTCAGAGACAGAGCAATAGAATATTTCATTAATTACTCTAAAGATCCTTGATGATCCGAGCCAATATTGTCTCTTATTCAGTAACTCCTATACTACTAATTGGCCAAACCCCACCTCTTGCTATACTGGATGGGAATGGAAAAAACACTAGAGGTTAGAGACGAGTAGGTTTTTTCCTATTGTTTTCAAGTTCAGAATACTTTGGTGTTAAGGACGAGGTAATAAAGCAGCAGATTTCCAGAAAGCAGGGGGAGCAGAACTCCTGTCAGTGCAATGGATGACTGGGGCCTATATACAAGTCTTGACTGGCAGACCGTCTCCTTGTTTCTTAGTAGGTGGAGCCATAACTTTGCTGTTGGGTAGAATGGGAGAAGACTATAACAATTACAGTGAGTAACTTTGCTGTACAGATAAATACAATCCAGAACACAGTTCAGAGGACTGATTCTGTCATGGCACTTAAAATTCTAGCCCATGTATCACTTACAGTGTTGCTGTTCTTGTTCCATTTCCCCCCCCCAACCTTAGTTTCCGTCTTCTAATTCAAATTTGGTAGTGATACAAGTTTGGCTTTAGGTTGTGCTAACTGGAACTGACCTGTAATAGACCTGTTGATCTTACCTCCTTGATGCAGGTTCAATTAAACTTTTGCTCAATATGTAAAATAAACGTAGTGTTGGCTTGTATTTTTTTTTTGCCATTGAAAAAAATAATTAAATTTTACAGTATTCATGAGTTGATATTTGGGTGCATTTTCACATGCATAGCCTGTATATACTGTACTTTCTGTAAAGTTGCTTTTCTTTTCCCCTTTTTCTCTGCCAAAAGGATTCTGATACACCACCTTGCACAGCTCCTAATGTTTACCAGTTCAGTCTGCAAGCACCGACTCAGCTTATGGCCAGTTTACCACCCGCATTGCCTATGCCAAGTGGTAAACCCCAATCTACGCCAACGAGAACCTTGATAATGGCCGCCAGTAATCAGGTATGAGCCAACTAAGTGGAGCGACTTTTTCATGAGAAAGTGATCAAGTCAGAAGTGTAGATCATTTGTGCTGTGCTGTGAGTCTAAAAACCTCTGAAGATAAGCTTCATATAGCATATGCTAAACTTCATGTAATCGTAAAAGTATTTATCTGCTGTGTCAGAAGTGTGGGGAGAAGAATGGGTGGGAAAGGGTTCGCTGTTTGAGATACATCTCTGAAAATAAGAGCCCTTCCACAGCACACTGACACCTAGGAATAAGTTGAATGGAGGTATCAGATATTTGACTCCTTAAGTTGTATTTGAGCCTCCTGGTGCCTAACCAATGGGATATTTGCGGATCTTTAGGCTATTTAACTTCCTGTTCTTAAAATAGAAACTTCATGTAGGTGGTGCATCTGTAAGGTAGTTGCTGAATCTGAAGAAATAATACTGACCTGTCTAGGCTCATTTAGTTGCGTTGATTTTGAATTATTAGAACATCTCTGACTATAGTTGTAACTTTCTGTAACACATTTTAAAGATGGAGAACAGAAAATCAATTCTGGGCTTGTGCCAAGACTTTATACCAAAATATCAAATGTGTGCTTAAATATGCTGGGAGGTGAATGTGCAGGGAGAGTGCATGTTACTCAACCAACCTGAAGTGTGCTAGCTAATGTATCCATTGTAGTACAAGGGGAAGAAAAATCCTCAGTTTTTATTACAACCTCAGTGACTCTCTAGGTAAATACTCCTCATTATTGATTATTAAAACTATTAGTCAAAACAGCTCCCTCAGGTGAACTTTAAAGTGAGTTGTGGATTGCAGATTGCCAATGATAACAAAACAATGAACTTGTTTCTTTGAAACCTTGTTTTGGTCAATTTCTTACATTGTTTTCCTCCTTCTCTCAGTCCTCCTACCACAGTTCATGGGAATCTAGGGCCAGGATATTTTTTAATTTAATGACCGTGCCTTTTTATTTAATTCAGCACTTCCTTGACAGTTTGGGCATGACACAAGACCATTTGCTTCAGTTTGTGCTTTGAAATTGTTCAAGTGTTACAAAGAATTGCAGAATAGTTGAGGTTGGAGGGGGCCTCTGGAAATCGCCTTTTCCAGCCCTCCTGCCCAAAATAGTGTCAGCTACAGCAGGGTGCTCAAGGCCTTGTCCTGTCAGGGTTTGAGTGTCTCCAGGGATGAAGACTCCCCAACCACTCTGGGCAACTCCTTCCAGTAAATACGGTTGTTTTCTTAAATTAAATGGCATTTTCTGTATTCCAGTTTATGCCTTTTACTTCTTGTCATTTTACTGGGCACCAATGAGAAGAGTCTTGGCTTCATCTTTTTTCCACCCTCTCATTAGTTAGACCAATCAATGAAATCCTTTCTGGGCTCTCTCTTCCTGAGATTAAGCAGTCTGAGTTCTGCCATAATTTTATTGTATGACAAGTGTTTCAGTTCCTTATTTATCTTAATGGACCTTTATTGGACTCACTCCTGTATGTCCATGTCTTTCTGCTTCTAGGGACCCTGGACCTGGTCCTAGTGCTCCATGTTTGGCCTCACCAGTGCTGAGTAGAGGGGAAGTGGTCACCTCTCTTGACCTGCTAGAGATGCTCTTCCTTAATGTAGAGCAGGATGCTGTTGGCCTTCTTTAATGCAAGGGCATGTTGCTGGCTCATGTTCCATTTGTCCACCGGGAATCCCAGCTCATTTTATGCCACTTTCCATCTGGTCAGTGCCAGTGTGTAGGATTATCCCTTCCCAAGGGCAGAGTTCAGCATTTCCCTTTTGCAAACTTCATGAGATTCCTGTCAGCCCATTTTTCCAGCCTGACGAGGTCCCTCTTTATGGCAGCAGAACCATTTTACAGATCAGCTAATTTTCTATAATCTGCAACCTTGCTGAAGGTCACTGTCTCCCATCATCCAGGTCATTATTGGAGATGTTAATTAGTATTGACCCTAATATCAGCTCTTGGGATATACTACCAGCTGCTGTTCTCCAGCTGGACTTTGAGCTGCTGATCAAAACTCTTGAAGCCTGGCATGTTAGAGAATACTTCTCACTCAGCCTGTGAGTTGATTTATATGTCTAGAGATGGTAACTGCCCCTTACTACAGAATAAAAAAATATTCAGACGACGCTTTAAACATTGAAACTTTGATGAATAATGAGGAATTTTTGTCTGGACAGCATTTTCAATGTTTGGTAATGTCAGCATTGAGTTAGGGAAAATTACAGCTTGATGCTCAAATTCTTCATAGTCACTACACAAGTGCTTGTTTGAGGTATTTCACTGAAATGTATGTTCTTTACTGGTTTTCATTTAGACCAGGCTACTTTCCCCTTGCGTACCACAGGTGTTCCACTGTTTCCTTGCAGGCAGGTTAAACATAGATGTTTATCCTGTTATCATATGCTCTTCCCAACTACCTCCACAATCCTCAGCCTTCTACCTGTCTGTCTCTCAACATATGTCTTTTGTTTTAGTCGAAGTGATTACACACGTTCCTCCCCACCTTTACCTGTCCTCCCCTACTGCTGATGGAATTTTGAATCTTGGAAAACCAACTGCTTTGTAGCACTTCTTTCTGGCTTTCTGTTCTTGGCTGTCCTTTCCAATACTTGTTAACTGTCCTAGTAGGAGTTTGTGCAATACTTATATGTTTAAAATTGGGAATTTTTCTGTGACTTCAGTTTGACAAAGATGTACCTTTGGGTTCCATTTTAAATCAGAGTAATTTCTTGCTATGTACAATTCAAAACAGGATGATGCCTTTTCTGCATTGAATTTACCAAAAGCTTATGTATTGTTGGGTAGAAATTTTCATTTTTGATAAGGATTATGACCAAGTCAGAAGTGGGAAAGTAAATCATAGAAACACAAGGTTGGAAAGGACCTACAAGCTGATCTATTCCAACCATTCTCCTATCACCAGTACTACCCACTAAGCTACTAAATCATGGCTTGTAGCACCTCGTCCAGACGCTTCTTGAACACAAGCAGGATGGTGACTCCATCACCTCCCTGGGCAGGCCATTTCAGTGTCTGACCACTCTTTGAGAGAAAAAAGTTTTTCCTGCTATCTAATCTAAATCAAATCCTCCCTGGTGCAACTTGTGGCCATTTCCAGTCCTATAATTAGTTATCCGGGAGAAGAGGCCATCCACCTCCTCTTCACAATCTCCATTCAGGAAGTTGTAGAGTGCAAAATCATTCTACCTAGAAATGAAGTCTTTCTACTCCTTTTAATTTGTGACTTTCTGGAGCATGACTGAACTAATTAAGTAGATGAATTTCCTTTTGCAGTTGATATAACTTAAGATCATGCTAGTTTATAACTTCTAATGGGCACATTTTCTAGCTCAGAGGACTCTTATCCTGATAGACTTGAACATGTGCAAGCCTTTTTCTTAACAGCAGGTGCTCTTTAATATTCAAAAAGTTTTTGAAAAAGATTGGTTTGTCTGCATGGTGTGTTCAGCCTTTTCCCTGCAACTCTCTCTGCCTCAGTGCAGCCTGGAAGCTGTGCCTCGGTGTCCATTACTACCTGCAAAAGCAGGAGGTGCCAATGTCAAGAGCATTAACTGTATTTTCAACAACTTGCAGCCTTCTAGGGAAATTCTCTGCTGTTAGAACTTCCTAATGCTTTTTTGAAACAGCTTTGGCATCATTATCAATTCTGTTTACATACTACATAATTAATTGGAGAATTTCCAGGTAGTTCAGGGACTAAGTTCCTGATACAGGTCTGTGCTATTTGGGATCATCATCATATTTTTTCCAAGGTAATTATTATTATTCTTTATTGACAAGCAGTTTGAAATTTTACTTGGGAGATCAGAACAGTTTATAAACTAGTGCTGCTCACTGGAATAAGCAGAAAACCAGATTATTGGCATGCTGTCCAGATGAGTGGAAGGGGCAGAGGTTGTTTGGTGACTTTCCATGGAGAAGAAAGGACTACTTGTTATTCTGGGTTTGAAATTAGTTCAGTTCACTCTTCCTTGGATTTTGGTCACCAATGAAGACAGAAGAAACTTCATGTTGCTTAGGTCAGAAGAAGTCTTTGTGTTTTTTTGTTTGTTTGTGTTTTTTTCCCCTCAAAGACTGTTCTTTTGATTCTAAAGTATGTAAAGCCAGTAAGCACCAGTCCTTCTGCTGTGCTGACTTCCCATGTGTCAAAGGAAACCTTCACTGAAGACCTTTCAGATGAGTGGTGTCCAATCATGAATATATTAACTGAATATTTCATAGCAGCTTTCACTGGCTCAGTTGTGAAGCACAGGAGGCAGCTGGGAAATGACACCTTAATGTCAGCACTGAAATACCGCTGTCTAACTCTTAGAGAAACTTGTAGAAGTAGTTTAAGATTCTTCTGTGTTTGGCCATATAAAGTCAAATGGTTAAACTTATAAACTGCTTGTTTATATTGCTTTACAGGCATGTCACTGCCTGAAATGCTTTGTTTCAGAGTTTGCTCTTACCCAGAACAATTATTAATGGTGTTGCTTTGTCTCACTGGTAATGCTGATGCTGTCAGTATGGCTGGAATGATTCCTTAAAAGTTAGCAGCATTGGAGAGTAAAATAATGTGGGTCAGGGGCTTGAACGAAAAATGTATTTTTTACATGAGTGCAAGCAGTTCGGTGCAGTTTGCTTTGATAAAAGATACATTTGTAAATATAACACTTTAATTCCTGTCAAGGCAGAACTCTTGTCTGTTTTACCAAGGATTTCTGAGAATGCAGGTGTCATCAACAACTCAGATGTACAAATGTGCTAAATTCCCTTAGTGTATAATGTCATTCTTCAGAGTTTTAAATATATTAACTTCAATTTAGAAGTGACCCAATTTGTTACTTCAGTAGCATTACTAAGCTTTTTAGGTACTGAATGTTTAAGTAAGCCAAATGGCATTTTTCTTTTGAGACTGCTCTCATTTAGGATGGAATACTTTTTTGATGTCCACACATTCTCTTAGGCAAAAGGAGGAAGATGCTAGTGTCAACTTCAGAAACAGTTTCAGTTCTAAATGTCAGGCTCCCATCTTCTGTGTATGACAGAACATTGTTTTGTTTTGATTCAATACAAGCAAAATTAGGAAAAGATGATGATGTATTAATGGAGAGAAGAAAATTGCATCTGAGTTATGGAGGCTATTCCACTGAAAACAGTACTCAAGATATTCTTCATCTTAGATTGTCATATATTTATATGGACAGTCTTCGTGTGGTGATAAATTTCTGTGTAGAGAAACTGAACTCAGCTGGACTTAGACCCTGGATAACCTGGTCTGGCTCTGCTTACAAGAGAAGGTCCCCAGAGGTCTCTATATAAAAGCATCCAGCCTTGATGTTTATATGACTGTATGAAAATCTCTGGTTGCTTGATGGTTGCATCCTTGGTACTTTTTGAGTTGCAGAAGAGACACAAAATCTAAATAGGAGTTTCTAGGAACATGAATAAACCCACCGTATTTCCACTTATGGAAATGTAGCAGTTATACCTGTTTTCTGTTTGTGTAACACACCTTTATCTTCAAATGTCACTGTAATCAGATTATTGGTCCTGAACCGAGATTGATTTGAGTACCTACATATGCATTCCCTCTACTGATTTTTCACATGTGCTATATTGATACCAGCTCATCACTTGGAAAATGTTCTGGGTCTGCTCACTGTAATAATACTTTTTTGTTCCAAATATGAAGGTGAGAAATCTCAGTGGGGTAAGATTTCTCTTTAAGGTCTAAAATTGTCTGCTTTATGTTAAAGAAGCTATTATCTCTTGTTCTCCTTAATGATAAGTATGCAGATAACACTTCATGACCCATGTCACAACAGTAGCGAAGTTTCAGTACGAGTTCTGCCTTCTGGTAGTGTTGTTTTGACTCTTGCCCCTCATTTTTGAAACTTGACTGATGACAAGATCAACAGGGGTACTTATTTCATGTGTCAGATTCAACTTTCTTTGCCATAAAGTAGTTCAAAATATGCTGAGATTGATGGTAGTCTGTCTTGTCAGTCAGCACTGGAGACTAGGCTCTCAGGTCTCTCAAATACTAGTTTATTTTTGAACTGATGAGTCTAATGGTTGCCTAACCTTTTGTTAAAGGTGAAGAGAACCAGAAGCTTCCCTTTGTTACAGGCTACTAGTACAGCTACCGCACAAAGTAAGATAAGATATGAAGGACTGATATCACCAGCTCTCTGATCACTTTGAGTCTTTCAGTTCCTTAGCATTAGATGATGAAAATTGTCTAAAATTTTTCTTGCTTTTGAGCTCCTCCTAGTCTTCATGTTGATTTTTCTTTTCTTTGCTGCTCTCACAACTGGTTGCATGAGTGCTGTTTTCTGATATTAATGGGAGCAGAAATGAGTTTTGGCTCACTTTATAAAGTATGTTCACGATTCAAGATTGTTTCATTCGTAACTGAAAGTAGGGAGTGGATCCGAACAAGGGGTCCAAAAGGAGGGGAAGTGTCTTTGGTATTTGTAGTGTTTGGGTCTTATTTCCCCAGATCACCAGTTCTACACAACTTGAGTAAAAACTTATTTTGGTTTTACTATACTTCAGCTTAGAAATCTGAACCACTTATAAATATTAGCAGGTTAAGAGTATGTCCAGGTAGCAAGTGCAAATATGCTGTAGAATCATCATCTTAGCTAATTTGAAGTAACAAGGCCAGCTTGAACCATTGCTTGTGCAGGAGTGCAGTTGGTTAGATCGTTTCCCATTGTTTCTCTACAAACCAGTGAATTTATTTCATACAGAACAAGAAGTGAAATTTTATTTACATGCAAGATGTGGTTTTTACTATTTTTACAGATGCAGTTGTGCTCAGAAAATGGGGAAAGTTGTAATAAATACTTTGAGAAAGAGTTCTTTCTAACATTAGGTTGGTTTTTGGGTTGGTTTTTTTTTTTTTTTTTGCTACAAGCCTAAAATAGGGATTTTGGAAATATGGTGGTGAATTGAAAAGAACTTTGTGAAATATTTTGAGGCTGTATATTAAGTTATTTAAGGGGATACATAAAATGTTAATGGTACCTCAAAGTTCTTCTGAGTACTACTCTGTAATATTTCACATGGAATTATTTTGAAATATACAAGTTTAATTCCAGTTTCAGTCGACTAAGACTAGATTGAATCATAGCCATTAATCTTGTTGTCTAACAATAATATAGTAAATAAGTGTTCTTTCTAAACTGTCTTACACCCTTTCTAAAGTTCTTCTTTAGCTCTTGTAGGTCCTTACCAATTTTTGAGAGCTGTATGTATAATCTGCTTTCTTTTAAAGTTAAGAGTACTGATACTTCATTTTCATTGCTAATATTTCTCTGCTTTTTTCTCCTTACTTTAGAGATGTGAACAGGCAAAAAACCCCATCAAAACAGTTCAGAAACATTGTTTATGTTTGGACTTAAGCTCTCTTAGGCTACTTGTGTATTTCAAAGTGTAGGTGTCTTGGTTTGGGTTATAAATTTTCTTTTTGAAAAATGACAGTCTTCGGAAGTCAGAGGTTTTATATAGTAAATTTGCCAGTTTTGCAGAATAAAGGTTTGGTTTACCTTAGCAAAACAGTTACTTGGTATTTTGATTTCCACCAGATTTGTGTTGTTTGTGGTAAAAGGTCAGGAACATCCTTTTCTTAAATTTCTGCTAAAATACCTGGAAACTGTTTGAACTCAGTATGTGATATAGAATTCCACCCTATCCACTGCCTAATGGTTTTTCCTAAATGCAACTTTTTAGTTTTCCCTCCAGCTCTTTTCTAGCAGCTTTTATTTGCAGAGGATCAAATTCAACAGACGTGCCAAAAAAACCCCCCAAACCCAACCAGTTCTATCAATCAGTTATTGAATCAGTAGCTCTGTGATGGCGGATTATTCTATCAAGAGGAATAGATCTAAAGAAGTCAAAACATCTACACCAAAGATTTGTCTGTCCTGCCACAGATAGGGCTTTCTTCTTTATTTATCTGACGTCACTCCAGCTGTCATCTGCTTACAGACATATGCCATTTCTCAGGGATTATGGGAGTTCTGAGCATTTAATATCCCAGAATTACATGGACAGGAGAAAGCTGTTTGATACAGGCTCTTGAAGTAAATTTCTTTTACCAAAGATTCTGAAAGAAACTAAGTGAAAGATGTGTGTTCTCTTATAAACAATTTATCTATGTAGAACATTGAATTTTTGTAGTACATGGAGTTCACCAGGTAATTGCTGTCGGAATTTGTTCTGAGCATTGTGCTGTCTGATGTCTGAAAGGCAATGGATGAAGTGTGGTGAAGTTTACTTCTGCTGTTAAGCTCCTTAAGGGACAGCTGAAAAACCAATACAGAAGGACCTTTGAAGGCAATGCGTCAGGATGAGGAGAAAGAGTTTAAAATTTGTAGAGAGTGGTAGGCCCTGGGCTGACAGTTTCTTGTAAAGATGAGACTTTGATGTTTTTGCAGAAAACTGCTTTAATAAGGCTTTCTTGATTTTTTTTTTTTAAATTATTTTTCCTACTAAGAATTGAGTATCAAACCAAATTTCAGGCATTATTAGCAATAAAGTGCAGAAAAGAAAATATAATGTAAAAATCCATGTACATCCTCCATTGTGGATGAGTACAATTTTATCTCCTACATTAGAAGAAATTTAGAATATGAACAGAGGAAGAATAGAGAAGGATGATAAAGTGGTCAAACATAGAGAATTCCTTCTGTGTGAAGAATGAATAGTACTTTAACCTGGAGAAGAAAATGAGGCAGTATATGATCTAGGTCTGTGTCATAAGCAGCATATGGAGAAGTCAGATAACGAAATGACACGAAATTACTTACTCTGAGAACTGAAAAATTATCAGGTAGTGTGTTCAAATTAAACATGATGCTCATTTAAGCTCTGAAATGCCACAGCACAGGATGCTAAAAAGCTTATGGTCTCAATTATCTAAACAAACCAGCAAACAATATTTAATTAAGAACTAGTAAATATAAAGGTATAATCTCTGACTTACAGGGTCCCCAAGTCAACTTCCTTATGGACCTGCTCTCAGCTGATGAGTTTTAAGACAGATGGATGCTCTGATAGTTTGACAGTTTTTATGTTGATGGCCTAAAGGAATGTGAAATGTTTCATGACAAGCTAGAGATCACTTTCTAGTTAGCTTATTAATCGTTCTTTGGAAGTTAGATTACCTTTTTGAACAAAGCAGGGATATGACTCCTTTTAGGATATGGGCAGATAGGCTTAACTGTCATACTTGCTGTGGCACTTGTCTGATCTTGTGGTGACCTGCCTTCCTGCCCCCAGTATTTTTTTCTGAATCCTCCAATTGAGGATGAAGTTGCCAGATTTCTCACAGTTTCAGCTGAAGAGGTTAGGCTTGCTGACATTTATGTTTGCTGCTCAGGGTTGTGTTCTTGTTCTACAGTATCAAAACTAAGGTGCTTGTCTCTCTTTTTTTCCAACCCATATAGTTGGGGGTAACTGTAATGACTGGCTGGTTTTGGTGTTTTGACTGTTGAAGGATCTTTTTAGTGTTTTGACCTCACTTAATGTAGATACTTAATTGTTGGCATATATAGTTGGGAGTCAGATGTATACTTATTGAACTAGAAAACTTTGCCACACAAGAAAGTGACAAATACTATATATGCTTGGAGGACCACTTGCCAAAAACATAAACCTATTCTATGTTTTTTTTTTATTTTAGTTTCACATTGGTGGCTTTCATAAATAGCTTCTGGTAGATGCTTTAGCATCATATGTCAATAAATAAAGTTTGGGCAGTTCTCTCTTAAGAATGAGAGCTTCTCAGCTTGCATTCTCTTTTCCTGTTTTTTTTTCTGGAATATTTTACCATTAGTAGTCTGAGTATAGCACTTATAGTCTGTCTTGATAGTCTAGAAGTTGCATGTTGAAGGTTGATAAGGTTGCTGTAAGACACACTTTACAAATAAACAGTTTAAGGGTTTTCTACCACCCTGCAGTTAACCTTAATTACTCTTCACTACTAGTCTTCACTAGTGTGTTTTTCCTGTATGCTCACTGTCTCTTCTAATTATAAATTGACAGTGGAATGTTGCTTATGGAACTTAGTGAAAGGCTGAGGGTGGTTCTTATCAATGCTTATAAATATTTAGAGGGTGGGTGTCGGGAGTATGGGAAAAGTCTTTTTTTCAGTGGTGCCCAGTGACAGGACAAGAGGTAACAGGCAAAAATTTGAACATAAGTTCCATCTAAACATGAGGAGGAAATTCTTTACCTTGAGGGTGGCAGAGCACTGAACAGGCTGTCCAGAGAGGTGATGGAGTCTCCGCTTCTGGAGACACTCAAAACCCACCTGGGCATGTTCCTGTGCAACCTGCTCTAGGTGGACCCGCTTTGGCAGAGGGGTTGGACTAGATGATCTCCACAGGTACCTTCCAACCCCATATTCTGTGATTGTCAATTATGCCTTCAAAATAACCTTTCGTTGTGTGCATGCAATTGCAACGATGGCTTGGTGTTCTGATATTTCTTTCTACTCAAAACTTGTTTGGAAATATAGGTTAGTGAAGTAGCTGCAGATATTTCATATTCTAAGCGGTTGCCTCAAATGTTAGCTTTGGGCTGCTCCTGTTTAACCACTTAGGTTAGGCAAAATGATGTACTAGCTTGTGTTAAAGGCAATCAGGTGTCTGTCTTTAAACTGTTGCTGTCAGACATCAGAAGAGGTTGCTTGCATTGAAGTTATAAGTACCTGAGAAGCCTGCTTCAATTTCATCCTTTGAAACTCTTGCACCTATTGTAAGCACATACACATTAAACCTATATACTGTATGCCATTAAGTGATAGAGATGCCCGTGCTAGCTTATGGTGTGGTAGATTTACCTAGGCTGCCACTGAACCTTTTTGCAGATTTTCTTCCAAATTATTGGTGATTCCTTCCAAAGAAAGTGTCATGTTTGTGTTCCTGATCATTTAGTTGTTTTGCCTTGGTCTGGATGTGTGAGGTATGGTCTGGGAGCCGTATAGCCCTAAGGAGTAGTGGGATTTGCAGGCTCCTCATAAACTGTAGCTAGTTTACCTGTAGTTGAATGAGATTAGGGCAGAGCAGACTTGTGCTTTGTATGTATTGGTTCATATGATCACACCCTTACATTCCTCTGTGAAGTTTCTCAAAGTCTTACTGAGATCTCACCTGGTCCCGCTCTTGCTAAGAGTCTCCAAAATAGACGCGACCGTCACAATTAGTATTTAATGTGGAAGATCTCCGTTTTTATAATGGTGATGCATAATGAGTGTATCTCATACTGAGATCCGTGCTTTGAAACCTACACCATTTCATTTGCAGGCCGTGTATTTCAGAAAACACTTATTAAGCTGTTAGTGCCATTGCACTTGCACAGCTAAAATTAGACAAGCGTGAAAAAGACAGCTGCTTCAAGCAGCGTTCTGTGGGAACGACTTTTATGTTGAGGAAATACCGCTGTTAATGTGTGCTTTGTTTGTTGTTTGTATGCCTAAACTGAGCGCTTATCTTGTGTTTTTTAGCAGCACAGTGGAATGAAGTTTTCCATGAAAGGAACTCATAACCAAGGCAACAGCTACAGCCCCGTCAGCAGTGGAGGCCTGAGGCAACCGGTTGGTAACCGAGGACACCACCAGTACAATCGTAATATGTGGAGAAGGAAAAAACACAGAGACAGTTTGCCTATTAGTCTGAGCAGATAATGGCAGATGCCAAAATGACCTTCCCTGTTCAGACAAACTGAGTGAGTGCCACTCGACTTGAGGGATGGAGACCAGCGTCCAGCACATCGTTTTATTGGTGTTGCCAAATATCTGCAGCTGACTTCTTTGCATGTTTCTTTGTGTGGTGGTTCAGTCCATCTTCAAGAAGTAGTTGTGCTTATCTGTGAAGCCTTATTAAATGTGGAAATTTGTTTTCTGCCTTCCCACAATGGTTCATACAGTGCCGAAGCAGCTCTGACAACAGAACTGCAAGGACATTTACAAATGCTGTGGCTTTTTTGCTGTGGCTACATCGGTTCCTTTGTGGGTTCTCTTTTCTTTTATTTCAGAAGTGAAGGAAACTTCAGCCCCTTGGATTTTTTTTTTTTTCTTTGCAGCAAATCAAGTTGGGAATTCATAAAAGTAAATTTGCTGCTCTCCTGTTTTTGTTTCAAAGTTCAGATTTTTTTTTTCTCTGTAAATATTGGAAGTATAATTTGTGCAATAACTTGGAATTTTTAATTTAATTTCATATTGTCACATAAGTTATATTTAAGGGGAAGAGGTTTTTTTTTTTAATTTACAGATCCTTTCCCAGGTTGCATTATCTAAGTTGGGTTCATAGTTTTGGCAGGTTGTCTGAGCAGTGTTACAAACATGACATTTGGTAATATTTGAGGCTTCTTGATTCACAATGAAAGTGCGATTTGGCTTAAAGTTTTAAGAAGGTATTAAGCTCCAAAGCATTTTGGCCCTGTGTTTTTTAGCTCATTGTCTGGCCTCTATCAGTCGTCTCACTCTGACCAATGAGTTTTAATTTTATTCCTTTGACTAGACGACAAATTCAGCATTTATAGTACCAGAAGTGAAACTTTCAAAAGGGGAGGGGGAAAAGGTTGGTTCAAGTCCTGATGTGAAATTAAAAAGCTGCGAGCTACATGTTTTCATGCATTTTAGTAACGTAACCTGTTAATGTTAGGGTTCAAACAACATTAGTAAACAGAGGTACCCGGCTTAAGGAATGTGGAGAAAGGAAATATGTTGATTCCATTAAGGAATCTGTATAGCAGTATGCATTAGTTCTGTTAAGAGCAAATATATAAAAAGTACTTCAGCTGCTCTAAGCATTATGAGAAGTATCTTTTAATGTATTGCAGGAGAGCACAGCCCAGTGTTGCACACAGTATGAGTGGCTGGCACTTAATTTACAGATGCATACAGGTATACTATGCAAGTGTGTATTGCCATGACAAACACTGTCTTTAACTTTTTGGAAAAATATACATCCTGCCTAACCCTGAGTTTTTAAAGCACCACAGTTGTCCTGGGAGTAGGTCACATCTCATGCCCTCTGACTTCCCGTTTTTTTTAAATGAGAGTTCTAAAGCTATACAGAAAACTACAGGTCAGTTCTATAAGTCCACTAGCAGAGGAAGCTGAAGAATCCTGTTAACAGGGCATCTATACTGTGTACAGATAGAGAAAGTTTTAAAACTGATATCTGAATATTAAAATGAGGTGTCAAGCATGAAGCTTTTTAATATGCTGTATGCCTTTGGAGCAGAAATAGTTCATATTATTACTGAATCTGTCAAACAAACAGGTCCTTGAGGGGAGAGAGGGCAACATTCCAAAGTAGAGTAGTGCATATCTGTTTGCAAAAAGTTTGTCTTAATGCTCCAGACTCATCACAATTTAAAGAAAAAAAAAGTTTTAAAAATTGTGAGCTGATTCATAAATAATATCTAAGGGCTGTTACATGAGCCTGTACTGCTTAGTCTTCACACACTAGCAATATTGAGCATAACTACATTAAAGAGCCTTCAAAGGCTTTAGTTGGTGTCTTATAACTAGCATCCATTTTAAAGCAAAACTCATTTGAAAAGTGGTATCATGTAACACTTCAGTCATGGTGAACCAAATAAATTGGCCTGGCTATCACTGTGGTTATGTGCTACAGGTTTAAAAAAAAAATCACGTTTAAATTTTTTGTGTGGACAACAATGTGGAAGCTAAAATTGACATATTTTTATGTAAAGTTTTCTATTCTTTGATTTTTAATAAACTTTGGAGACCAGTCACTCTTCTGTACCTTTTTATGGGAAATGTAATGGATTAAGTAATACTTGATCTTATCCCCTTGTGTGATGTACGCTTTGAACATCTGCTTTAAATTGCTCGTGCTGAGCACCTTCAGAAGAAGCTTCAAAGGTGGATGGATGCCCTCTGCAAACATTTATGGTACGTTTATTAAGGCAATAATGAACATGGCTGTTGGGTTTCCAGTTGTGGATTTGATCCCTTGATAATATGAGAGAGCAAAGGAGTGGGAGGTAGTTCCCGACGATATTCTTAAAAGAGGAGCCTAACTGATCCTTTGGGATACCTTAACTTTCTAGATAATTTTTTTAGTCCCTCTCTGTAGTTTTTAACTTTCTTTCAAAATCTTTGCCGGGTTTTCATCCCCCTCAAAGACTGGACATACTGAGTCTTTTGTGTTGATTTCCCTTAACCCTCTGAGAGGATTCTGAAATGTCAATAACTGACTCAGATTCAAAATTTCAGAAACTGAGTGTTTAGAAGGAAGTTCTGAAACCAAAGTTATGTCCTGAATTCTCCAGTTAAGAAATGTGAAGAGACACGGTTTTCTGCTTGGCCTTTGCACCCTAGCAGCAAGCCTCCCTGCTGGAGGGGAAGGGAGTTGAGCCCCTAAGCAAATGTAATGCTTTGAGGAGGGGAGAGGGTGAGTGGATGCCTGTGTGCATTGACCAACCAGAACAAAAGCTCTAATCTTGTTGGTTTGTAAAAAAAACCTGGCTTGGTTACTTGAATTCACCCGTAAGGGTGTCAGACTCACAAGACTGACCACTTACTGAACCTCAGGTTCACAGCCTATTGCAGCTGACCTTTCCCAAAACTGTCCTTAGATGACTTTATGCCTTCTTTTCACCAGGTTATTAACTTGTTGTATTAAATTTGTTTGGTGTTTTTTGTTTTTCCTTCTGACAGATCACATGAGTTTCAGTCCTTGAGATGCCTATTTTGGATGACAGAAGTCCTTCATTTGTTCTTGGCAGTAGGAGATCACTTATGGAAACTATGGACAACTTGGGGTCTGCAAGAGATCTATTGGGCAAAATGTTTTTCACTTTTTAACCAAGGATTATTACTAGAAGATCAGCCATAAATTGCTATTATAATTGGTTAAAGTAATGGGCTAAAGTTGTGTTTCAGAGACAGGATTGTAGGGTGCATCCCGTAGAACAATTTTGTACCTGAAATGCTGCCTAAAGCTCTGGTCATGTTTCTATGGCAGAGTAGTCTCAAATCAATTGGGGATTCCCCAACCATTTGCTTGTCTAATGAGCATTTTTTAATTGAGGGACTGTTGCATGAACATAAAAATAAATTATTAATGGTGGGATGGGTTTTTTTTGCCTTCAGGGAATAGCCCGTATGCATGCTTGTACTTTTGATACATGTCTTCCTGCTTGAGATCAGGACACTTTTCTGCGATGCTCTTGCTTATGGCTTCTGTGCCCCTGCCTCTTATGCAAGGATTGTGGGTGCAAAGGGCATCTCATCCAATGCCAGCTACTTTCCCCATACCCACTAATGTGACACACTTTCCTGCTGTGAATTCTTAGCTGTGCAGGAAGCTGTTTCCTGCTTGAGTAACTTACGAGGGGTGAACAGTAGGTTGATTTACTGTCTTACTAAAAAATGGGTTACAAATAAATGCTTCACTGACTCATTTTTAAACCTAAACCAAGCAGGATTTAGGAGCTCCTATTACAGGATTTTCTGTGTGACAGGCTGAAAGTGATGTTTAAACTGGAAGTCCATAAGCTCTCTGCTAAAGTTGCCACTTTCTATCAGTGAAAACTTTGGCACTGATCTCTTTGGGGAAGTTCTGTTGAGAAAAATCTTTGCAAGAAGATTCCTTGCTTCTTGCTTGTCGCTCCCCTTTTTCAGAGATGAAAAGCTGAATCTTCTGATAAGCTACGTCCATTCTCCCAGGATTATTCTTGGATGCATCTGTATAATTTGAAGAACTGAGAAGATGATAACAGACAACTTGAGTACCACTTACTGTATAATCATGGGCGAGATCATCAAATCATCTCTATTCTCTTGGGGAAATTTCTTAGGAGGCTGAGGAACAGAGAATTAGGTTAATCTATTAGTCATTCATATACGTGCGTGCCAGCTTAGGCAGATGAACGGAGCGGAGTTGCAGCTCTCGTCTGAAGAGCAAGTTTTATTCTGCTGTCCTTAGGAGGACTTCAGGGGGAGCAAAGTCAGCCCAACAGGTCTATTTGCCCCTTAGGTCAAGAGGAAATGGTGCCAATTCTGCTCAAGAGTAGGTCTGTGCAGTGGATTTTCTGAGTAGTTGCTGATACAAGAGTTGAGCAAAATGAACTCGCCGTTTCCTCTTGCTCCTCTGTGAAAAAGGATTGGCCAAAGTCTGTAAGGTTGTGGAAGTTACATGCGCCATGTAGATGTGAGTGTTAGAAATCACGAGTAGCTGAGTGCTGAGTACAAATGCTCTTGTGTGGTTGTGAAATTTCCATCTTCTGAAATTTTCAAGTCCTGCCTGGACGAGGCCCCACCCAAGTAACACAATCTAACTTCCAACTCGGTCCTGCTGGACCAGGAGGTTCCACCAGGTGACCTCTGTAGGGCTCTTCCTAATCTAATGTTTTTCTGTGATATCACAAGAAAGAATACTTTTTTTTTTTAATCTTTATCTCTGTTGGTTTTATGAATTGTTTTAATGGGGGCAGGAACTGTTAATTTTTTTGCTTTGTCCTGCACTTGATAAAGTTTATCTGCAAATTTTTGGACTTAGAGGCTGAAACAGGTAAGAACACATTGACTTCTGAAGTTAATCCTGGAAGTGCCTAGTCCCCAAACATATATTACTGATCGAGAAGCAAATCAATAAATCTTCCTGACTAAAATGCATTTTTGTTTGCATTTTCTCTGTATTGTTATCATTGATAAACATCTTTTTGTCTTCTCTGATTTCAGTCAACTGGCATTTACAGTAGTAACACAATGCAGGTGTGTGGGAGTAGCAGTTCATGTACGACAGCAGCAAAATACACCGAAATGCTAAGTCCTTCATCTTTTCTTCCTGATGAGAGTTGCATAGATTCATTGTGGAAACTTTTGATAATTAAAATGTGCTTGTTTGCATTTATTCTGCAGTACAGGACTAAGTAGATTACTTAGACCGATGCTGCCTGAATGTTAGTAAAACAGCACTGATGGAGCTGCAAGCATCATGGAAAGGCTTTTTTAGAGGTAAGATTTGGAAGCTGCTATTAGCTTGAGTTTTACCTAAATAACTTCATATCATACCTGTCTACATCAGAGCTGTCCCTTACTATGCATCATAGACATGAGAGAGAATAACGCTCACCAGGAGTGGATATTTTAGAAGAGTAAATTTCTACAAAGTACAAGGAAGCAAAATCTAAGAGCTTGATGATCTTAACTTGAAATACAAAATAACCATCCCAGC
Organism: Nycticryphes semicollaris; assembly: GCA_013400055.1. Taxonomy (NCBI): domain Eukaryota; kingdom Metazoa; phylum Chordata; class Aves; order Charadriiformes; family Rostratulidae; genus Nycticryphes; species Nycticryphes semicollaris. Next base: position 635,070 of record VXBJ01001578.1, read on the forward strand.
AGAATGGGAGTTGTAACGTGCCAAGCTGCAAATCTTCTAATAAGGACTTAAAACCACCAGCAAAAAACTCCTTACTGCTAGTACGATGTGTAGAGAAGAGCTCCAGGATCTCTAAGATACCAGTATCGCTAAGAAATAACAAAAGTCATTATCTGGATATCTCGGTATTTCATCTTTGTTTCTGTGGGAAAGCAGAGTAGGGCTAATTAGAAATTGAGACAAAATTTAACACTAATGTATCAAATGTTTTCTAAGGTCTAACCCAGTGTTACTGCTATTAAAAAAATGTTTAAATCGTTCAATAAATTGTATGATACAGTTCAGTGCCACATGGTGAACAAACCAGGGTGTTACTTTTTACTTATCTAGAATGGAATCAATAGGTGGCGCTGAGTGCAAATTTTTGGGCCAAAGTGGTGCAGTTAGATTGAAGATTAACTTTGGAAACAGATTATTCTGACTGTGTTTGCTCATGGTTGTGACACAAGAGCTGCCACGCGCTGGCTGGATTTGCTGATGTGAAAAATGTGGGAAGTGTGACCCATACACAGTGTTAAGGGTTTTGTTGTCCTGAGTATTAGAGATGGGATGAAATACAAAGCGCAAGGCTGGACATTAAGAATTTATAGCTACTTCCAATCAGTGAAGTCTTACTGGTTAGAAATGACAAAGAGGAAAGAGATCTGGGCGTATTTTTTGACAGTATGACTGGATTCACCAACCTGTCCAATAAAGATGTGTGAATCTAAGATATACCAGATGAAATATTGCCACTAGCATTAGTGATTTTCTTTTATTACAAGTCCAGGGTTTTACTGGTTAAATTACTTGTGCCTTTCCTTGTTTGAGGGGAGGAGTAGGGAAGACAAAAAAAGGAAAAATATAATCCTCTTTTTTATTTATTCAGTGATGACAGGAGCTGCAGACACAGGTTAAAGAATCTTCTGTTACCTAAAAATCTACTTCATCTGGAGATTCATCAAAGTTCAAGTTACCTTTTATGACGTCATGTCAAAACGATGTGAAGTACTAGGGATGACAGATACCATGACCCAGCTTTTTGCATCAGTTTGCACTGTTCTTTTATTTACGAGTTTTGATCTTTGGCTTTGATGTAGGAGTGACTTGCCTCCTGGGGATGCTGAACATACTGGCTGACTCTCATTTCAGATCTATGGATCAGAAGTAGAAGATCTGACTGGATGTGACTGATGTAGGGAATCTGGTATGACTGAGGTAGCCAGCCCTCCTTCAGTTTTGGAGGAGAAATGCACATGGTTTTATTCTGGGTTTCCTGTCAGATGCTTTTGGGGTAGTTGGAAGAAAAAGGCATGCAACATCTTGGACCCCTCCAATAGCCCTGAGCACTTCAGTAGGTAAAATGGGACTGGAATTTCATGACACCCTTTAACCTATCTTGGCATCCAAACCTAGCTCTGTCTCTGACAGCTCTTGTTTCCCATCCCTGTTCATTGACCTACTGATACAGATAAGGTCTAAACTCAAATGTGTGGGAGAGAAGTGGGGAGGCATCTGAGATTGTGAAGAATGTAATCCTGTAGGTATGAAAGCTATTTAAATTCTTGTCACTTGGCTCCTGGCTGTCTGCAACTGCTTGAAAAGAGGCTGGTTCTCATCAAAGAGAAGGGGCCTTCCCATGGGGAAAGAGATATCTACCACAGAATTGTTGTATCTAAATGGAATAAATTTTTCTGACCCCTCACCAAGTCCCTCTGCTACCTGCTTGTACAGTAAGGTGACCTGAAAGAATTTTCTTCTCTGCTATTTTAGTGTATTTGCTTTAACTTGATACAGACAGTCTAGACTGTCCTAAAGGGGAGAAGTAGCTCCATTAAGCTGATTTTTACCTGTTACTTGCTGTACAATATTCTTAATACTATTGTTCTCAGATTTATGCAGGATATAGTTGTTTTTTCCCCACTGTAAACACCCTGCAGCTCTAAATTTGATGCTGTACCTACAGCAGAGAGAGTGTTGAGACCGACCCTGATCATGCAGGTGTCATTCAAGCAGATGGGGCACATTAGATCCTGTTAAGAGTCTGCTAGGGGATCACAAGGTAATCACAAGATGCACCGTGGTGATCAGAGCATGTTCCACCATGGCGTAAGCAACACTTGGAGCTTTGCTCAGAAATGTCTCTGTCTCTGATGTGTTCAGCTAGATGGGATCTCCATCTGCACCTTCATCAAGCGTTATGGAACTGTTGAGACATCCAAGTGTATTAGCTGCATTTCACAGAATGGCACTAAGATCATTAATTGCTGGGGAGTCTCAGAAATGGGTGTGGAGATGCTAAGATTCAGGGTGCTGCCTGCCTTATCCAAGAGTGTAAGCGGTCATGTCAATCAAGCCCCAAAGAAAGAAAAGGCTAATGAACACTTTCCAAAATGGTGCACCTGCTCTTTCATCTCACAGCAATCTTCTCTTTTTCCCTATAGCCCTTTATCTTTTGTAGAAATGAAAAGCTGTGGTTCTGGCTCTCTCAAGAACTCCTGAGAGGAGAGAGGACCCTGGGGGAGGAGGGGCAGGGAGCCATCTGAGATTGTGAGGACTGTAATCTTCTAGGCATGAATGCTATTTAAATTAGCAAGGCAAAACACACTATTCCTTATGCATTTAAATTTCTGAGACCCTTCTGAGGCACATGAGGTAGAAAGAGCTCAGCAGGATCTTTCTAAAGATGCTTTATGAAAAGGATTGCAGTGAACGTTAATTAATTTTTTCAGCATTTTTAAAAGCAGATTGTTGTCAGTAATTACTTCAAAATTAGCTTGTCCTTATTTATTTATAGGTAAACACTGAATCTAGGGGAAAACAGCTTTTTTCCTGTGCATTTTGCAGATTTTTTGTTTTGTTTTGTTTTATTTGAAGTGAAAGCCCCCATGGAGTCCTGGAACTGAATATTGCTCATCTAGCAATAAGGCTTTAAATTCACTCAAATATAGGATTATTTAATTTATTTATTTATTTTTTTAACTTGGTTCCTCACAGGTTATTACAAGATTTTCTGCCGTTAATCAGGTAAATGGAATTTGCTAAATTCAATTTGCTCTGACTGCAGAGAGGGTGCGCTCTTGCACCGCTCTTACCTCTCATGGCAAAAAACCCGGCAGACCCGCTTCTGGGTGTGGAGGTGGTGCTACTTTGATTGAAAAACCTTTCCTGAGGCACAGAGTAGCTTTACACGTAATTTCATTTTGTTTCATGCGGGTAATACTCAGAGCACTTTATTTGTAATAAGTAATGGATCACTGACCAAAGTAATTGTTTTTCCTATCAAAATTGTACCTGGGAAGCCCTACATTTGATTTGGGCTGTGCTGCTAATACCGCTCGCATAACACTTCATACTTCCAGATGTTAAATTGTTGTTTCCTTCTTAGGGATCTCTCAGTCCCTTAACTACGCAGACCTAGCTCAGGTGCATGGGCTCCTAATTACTTTAGCATGCAGAAGAGATTTTTTTTTGTGTGTGTGTCCCTAAATACTCCTGGGAAAGGAATGGGGATGCTGACAGATTTTCTCAAGCTCGCCTGAAATGGCTGTTTTAAATTTTTCTTCTCCCTTCAAGTTTAAGATGTCAGCTGAAAATAGAGTGTACTCAGCACGGATGTAAAAGACACTCTTGAAAATAGCTCCAAGCACCACACAGATTGGGGATCCTTTGCCTTGTGCAACCAGGTACGAATATTCCTTGTGTTATCCAGCTTTAGTTCGGTGGTCAATTTGCTGGTAATACTGTTTTCTGAAGGTTAAAGAGTTGCTGGAGTGAAATCTTTAGTCAGTAACATAATATTGGCAAACACAGTGGCAAACAAAGTTGCGCTCGCTAAAAGTACATGGGGAAGAATAAAGAGGAATAGGACTCCTGACATAAAACACAGACGTGTGCAAGCCAGAACTTCATTCAGTTTTTCTGTGCGGCCCAGGCTGCGTGCAGGGAGTCTGTTACAGGTAGTTCAAGAGTTAATTTTGTACTTTTAAAGACTGTTTGGAATTGCAAATGAAATGGGTTGAATCAGTAAACCTTGTATTTAAATAGGCTCTTACATTTAATCAAAGAACTTCTAAACACAACTATATTTGTTCACAAGGTTATCTTTTCTTGTCCTGGAATTAGAGTTATTTCACTCTGGGTTTGGGTGTTGGTTTCATGTTGTGTTTCCCCACTCTCCCAAAGCTTTTCTTTCCAATTTTCCTCCCTGCTTCTTCCTGGAAGTTACTGGAGATAACGGTACTAACAACTATTTGTTGCCTTGTACTCTTTTGCTGGGGTACTGCCTCCATTTAGACTAACATTCAGTAAGAGCCTCTAAGACTTTAATTATCTTGTGTTTATATTGACAGTGCAAGAAACGTGTGGTTTTACAGAGGTTTCAATGTCAGAAGAAAATGCTTTCTCTACTGTAGCAGAAGGGTCTTGAATTTTCTTTCAAAAGGAGCCCTTTCCTAGAGCCTGTTTCTCTCTCCAGATACTTCCTAGGCTGTAAAATGAGTAGTCTTTCAGGAAAAAAAAGTCATGGTTTCTCACTACCGTGTATCAAACCTTTTGCATTTTGCTAAACATTTCTTTGCTGGAGGTTCATCAACTATTTTAGTTTCTGGTTTAGTACTGTATTTCTTACCATGAAATCAATATAAGTTTAAAAAAAAAATGCTTTTAGAAATGCAGCTTAGCCCATATGCTCTTTTTCCCCCTGTGTAAATTGCTTCCACATAGCTGTCAGTCATTATATGCATAACTTGATTCAGATGAATTTAAGAATCTGAGCCATCCATTCAAAGTATGGGCAGATTCAGACATGTTGAGAATGATGTCCTGTATAGTTTCCATATAAGACTACATAGAATACACAGATTAGGAATTTTCCCCTTTCAGAAAAGGTAAGTGAAGACAAAGGCCTAAAATAGGCAAGGGAAAAGTTACCAGTCTCTTCTAACAACAGTTCAACAGCATCAAATGAATCATGTTAGGTGCAGGTTGAAAGCGAGCAAAGGGAAAGATTTTTGTAACTCCTGGTTAAGCTGCTGTTTTTTTTCCTGGAAGATTTTGTTATGTGAAATCTGATTTGAGTTTGAAAAGCAGCTGGTCAAATCCCAGGAACAGAAACCCGTTTGGGGCTATTAAATGCAAGATAACACCTCTGGATGCAAGAACGAGAGCTGCAAAGGGGTTTGTTTAGAAAGAGGAGCTGTGTGCTCCAGATGGAGGCATCTCTCTCCCACTACATCTCTCTTCGCCCCTCTCAGAGGCAGGCAGCAATTTCCAGAGCTTTGGCTGGCTTTAGGGTGAGGTAAACTGTCTCCAGATAAGCTGAGAGTGGTTTGTGTGGAGGAGGAAAGGGACAGAGGAAAAAACGAGTTTCTGCAATGAAAAAGATCTGGGAAAAGATATAATAAGATGAAATTAAAGAAAATTGCATTAAAAGGAGCTGGTGATGCTGGCTTCTCCAACTACTCAGGAGAGTGGTAAAGGGCTTTAGAGTGAGGAGAAAATGAAGAGTAAGCTAATAGCACACAGGTACTGCCGAGGGGGAGTGGAAGGAGAAATCATTGGCACTCATGTTGGGTGAGGGGAAAAGAGGAAAAATCAAACAGAAAAGCAAGCCATTTCCAGGGTCTTAAAGCTTTCTTTGTCCACTGTGCCCTGTCGCATCACTTACCCACCTCCAAGATAATACTACATACTGCTAGAGCCTCCAGTTATTGTTCTCTTTTCTGCCATCCACCATTTCTCTGATTTATCTCAGCCTGTCACTGTTGCTGCTCTGTTGTGTGGCCGATGCCATTTCTATTATGACTCTGCTGCTACACACATGTGGGATACATTAGTAAGGCTAATGTACTTATATGAACTAAGGCTTTATCCAATGTGTAGAAGCTTATTTTGTATGTAATCTGTACCTTATTTCCATAGTCCATTGTTTATTGTAATCGCACCAAATTTCTGAGTGTTGCCTATCAGGTCTGTCCCCAAGTTTGGACTATTGACAGTTCTGGTTGGGTACAGGTTCAGACAGCCTGAAAGCAACTGTAACATTTGTGGTAATCCCTTAGTAATGTTTTGGGTTTTTTAAACCGAACATGTCTTCCCTCTCTACATATTTAATTCTCACATTGTTTTCTGGAGGTATGCAGGAGTACTCTTAACTTAGCAATGCCTAACAATTTGCTTTCTGCAAATCCACTGATCTCACATGCAGGGCATTACTCCATTTTTATTCCATAATTACTCCACTTCTACATGAAATTTGGGAAATGAAGTCTAGATGATGTTTACTACTTCATTGTAAAAACATTTAGTGTGCCCCCATGTAGAAGGGAAAAATAGATCAGGCAAACTGTGTAACACATTATCATAGTATTTCTTTTTTCCTTAGCTGTAAATCCAGTATTACTTTATTTTCTGTGGGGATGCATCCTCTGTTGGTACATGTCAGAATACCACTGTGGAATTAACTGATTTACAGCAGCTAAGAAAGAGCTCTTGAGAATTTTAATATAGTGCGGGGTTTAATGTTTGTAAAATGAGAAGTGTAAAATACTGAAATAATTAAAAAGTGCTTATAAAAATCTGAGAGGCTGATATTAAGACTCAAATATCAGCATCTTCAGTGCTTGATAAATAGAATGTGTAGAAGCTGAATTCTGCATCTTTCCCTCCTCAAGTACACTGCTGTGGTTCAGTGCCCTCTACCAAGCTGCTAGCATTCATGTGGCTTAAAGTAATTCAGTCATCTTCCTGATATTCACCCCTTGCAAGCCTGATTGAAGCTGGCCAACACAATCAAATCTAATAGAAGACATGCAGATGGGACAGCTAGAAAATAGAATTGCATAAGTTGCTGCTTCTTAGGAAACCTACCTAAAAATATGGACTTCTAGACCTATTCATCAGTCTTGCATCCCACTGAACTGCAGTTTTTCATGTGTGACAGATATCAAGATTTGGAAGTAGAGAACATTTTGATTAAATTTGTCTCCTTTGTTGCCGCAGGTACATTCTGTGTATTCTTAGAATGTAAATCCTGCGGCTAATTAAATTCACTATTTGAGATGATAGTCTTAAAAAAATATAGCTCACTTCAGGGAGTCCCAGAAAGTAAAATGTCCATGCACAGGATTGTAATTTACCAGGAATAACTACTGTTTCAGTGGAAACAATTGCAGCTATTTTCATTTTTTAAAATAAATTCTTCTCAGTTTGCAAAAGTTACTTTTGTTCTCAAAAAACTGGAAACCAGTTACCATTCTGAAAAAATCACATATCGATGATTTGGATCGAGTTGCACAATGCAGAATAAAATTGTTCAAGCTGATCTGTTTCCTTCATGCTCCATCTTTAACTATAAAGAGGAGAACAATGAATAGATATAATCATAATATCTATGCAGAAACAACATGCTCAAAGGGCTACTACAAATATAAACCTTATGCAATGAGTTTGATTGAATTCTGTATCTGAAGAAAACAAAACCCAATAGAAGCAGACTGGTTTATGAGCATCAAAACTAATGAGTTTCAGTCTGTTCTGGTTTTATTGTTTCTGTCTCCTTCCTTCAATCCCAGTACCTCATGTATCTCTTGTGATATCACCACTGGGCAGAAGCCTGTAACTAACCTAGAGCTGTAGCGTTCCTGTTGCCCATTGCCTGTGGATGGTCAATCCTCTCAGTTTTGACTGGAGTTAGATGTTAATATGCTCATGTACTCATGCTTCCCTTTCACCTACCTGAGGTTTTTTGGGGAATGTGTAGAAAGAGTTACCTCAGGGATTGTGCAGCATGTGCTCTGCAAGGAGCAGCTGAGGGACTGGGGCTGGGAGGGACTGGAGGGGAGAAATGTTCAGGGGGACCTGACAGCAGCTACCAGGATTCACAAGGAGGTTAGCAAGAAGGTGGAGCCAGGCTCTTCACAGTGGTATCTAGTAGGACACTAAAAGCCAATATAAAAAAACTGAAACATGAGAAGTTCTGACTGGTTGTAAGGAAAAAAATTCTTAAACATGATGACAGTAAAAGGGTGGACTAGGGTGCCCAGAGAGGTTGTGTAGTCTGCAATGTTAGAAGTTTTCAAGACCAGGCTGGGCAAAACCCTGAGTAATATTTTGCTGATCCTGCTTTGAGCAGAAGGTTGTACCAGATGACCTTCTGAGGCTAAAGTCCCTTCCAGTCTGAGCTATTCTGTGGTCCTATTTTTCTGTGCAATTTGATTGATCTCATGAGATACCTGCATGAAATATATAGGGAATTGCATAAACAGGAGATTACTTTTATGTTTTCGTCCTTCCTGGTCCTTAAAAAAGAAAAAAGCTTTATTTGGCTTACAATAAAAATAGGTACAACTTTTGTTTCTCTGTGTCACAGCAAGCTGGTAATACTTGGAGTGGAAGTCTTTCCTACACCCATAGCAGATCAAGAGAAGTGAGGAAAACCCTCCTGTTAAAACAGGACCATTGTGCAAGATGAGCTGAAGCAAGTTGCTTGTGCTTTGGTATTTCAGTTTCTTTTGCAAGGGCTTTCAAGGGACTTAAGCACCTCTGTTCCTATCTATTTAACAGTTCTATTGTCTTTAGGTTCTTAGTCCTAGTATTTATAAAATAAACATTGGTTTAAAGTGTAATTATCTTATAATAATTTATTCTTTTAGCAGGAGTGTTTACTGTTGTAGGCTGACATCCTACACTGCCTTTTTTCTTCTACAGGCATTCTTGACAACATTTCCCAAGTTATGGGAATCAGCCTAGATAATCAGGAATACCCCCCAGTTTGTTTCACATACATGTGGAAAAAGCCTGGGAGGCTGACTTCGGCTTTTTCTTTGAGATTATCTTTTTGTATATGAATCTGCTACACCTGTCTTGAACATTCTGAGATGTGCGACTGCTGTATCCCCTTTCTATCCACCACTGTGAATGTTTTATATACTGATAAAGTTATTCTGGGTGCAAAAAGGTTGATGGATCTTTATTTTTATAAATGGGGGCTGTTTCTGAAGGCAGCTTGTTACATCTGTGATATGATTGAAATATTTCTTTGGCATAGTTAACTGGTGGCATTATTTTCCCTTGAGCCACGATATAAAGTCAAGAGCTTAAACAGGTTCAGAAAATCACTGGTGCTTTACTGTTGATAAAAACCTGTACTGCAACACTAGATAAGACTGAGAAGAAAAACAGCCAAATAAGGAAGATAATTAGTTTGGACACTCTGTGGGCATCAAAAGAGTTTCAGGGAAAAGAGGCAGGGGAAGGAACAAGCCCATTATATTTCTGAGGTTTGGGCTAGACAAAAGATTTTTCTTGTTATAAGTGGAATATTCATGTTTTAGGTTTCATTTAGCTGAGAGAATACTGAGAGCTCAGCTTTAACTGCTCATAGCATAATTAAACAGTCAGAATATTTACAGAAGGTATTGAATATTTGAAAAATACACTTACTTTCTGAAAGGAACAATAATTGATAAACAAAAAGCTAATTAAATATTATCAGTACCATTCGGAGTTGGTTTTTTAAAGGCTAGTATGAAAGGAGAAGCAAAAACGATGCCAGTAATTATTTCAGGTAATAATATCAAGGAGGATTTAATTTCTTTTCCCCACTTTGCCTATTAGTTTACTCTGTGTGATAAATTGTTACTACTTATACCCCTGCCCTAGAATTTAATTCACAGTAGACATGTATTTTCCTGGTGAGGGCATAGTATTCACTAATCATAGAACTAGACAGCAACTTTATGCCATGGGACACTGTCCCTCTCAGCATGGACTGGAGCAACTGCCATGGGAACACCAGAGGTCTCTGCTCAGATGCAGCTCCAGAGGAGGCCACCACTCTCCAGGTCTGGAGCTGCAGGGAGTGCATGGTGCCACTGGATAAAGCAGAGGGAGATGATGTCCATACCCTCAGGAAATGTGTAGTGGTTGAGAAGATATGCCATCAAGTTTAAAAGCTGTGGGAGGAGGGTGGCACATAGCATGGCATTAGAGATGAATGAGAAATGGGTTGGTTGAATCCAGGCAGCACCCAGTCACTGCAGAAACAAGAGCCTTAACTCTTGACTGCACGAAGGAAGAGTCAGACTGTGTGCTCACCAGTACAGCAAACGGAGTCTTCCATGACTGAAGGAGGTTTATGACTTCAGGTGGCAGGAATGTGGCTCCTTTTCCAGCTGCAGAATAGGTTCAGTGTCCTGGTAGCAGATGAGGGGCTGGAAGCCAGGTATTAGAGCTGGCCAAGCCTGAACCGTGTGACAGCACCTGTAGTAACCATGGGAGTCTCCCTCCTGCAGGAAAGAGAAGCCCTGGCTTGTGATCTGACTTGTTTTCTGGGGACAGTTGCTGTTTGCTGGGGACTTGGATCTAGGACATCGTGGAAAGGCTGACAAGGAACAGTCCTCATACTATTCCCCCCCACCACTGCTTTTGCATGTGGTCATCAGTGATATTGCCAGGGAGACCTTCAGTATACCAAGGTGAATGAATGTCTCTGGTGTTCAGGGTGAAGTGCATGGAGACCCCGGTGGTTTTTTCCTCAATCCAAGTCATGACAGTGAAGGCTTGAGGGAAGACTGGATGGATCCTGCTCTTCCTCTTGTTGATCTTCATGAGAGGTTTCTGTCAGCCTGTTTCTCCAGTCTGTCAATGTTCCTCTGGATGGCAGCATGATGTGCTGGCATATCAGGTGCTCATTCCAGCTTTGCGTCATCTGCAAACTTGCCAAGGGGCAATCTGCCCCATCATCCAGCAGATCTTTAATTACTCTGTTTTCTGATGTATGCTCACCCTTTCCCTGCTCCTCTGGATCCCACTGTCTGTGGTTTCATTGTGGTGGTGCTGGGTGTTACTATGAGTTGTCAGCACCTGGTGCCCTTTGTCAGGCATTTTGTTACATCAAAATTTACTGTATCTGGTGTGCTTTATATATTACTGTTAATAAATGTATTCTCTAATCAGTTTCTGTATTTTGTCACTATGTTAGAGGCATAAATATCTCGCTCTCCATAGATAATAGTAGTAGTGAATTATTCTATCTAAAGCTACGGTTGTACAATACAAAGATAAATGCTAGTAAAACAAATTAGCCATAGACACATGGTAACCAAATAAACTAATTTTGATCAACCAAGCAAAACAAACTTGCAGGCAGGTCAAGAAAAGTGGAGACAAAACAGGTCTGAGAAGCTTCAGGTTGGGTGTTTTTAAACTTAGTACAAAGTTTATGGCTTGTCACTAACCGTGGCAAATCTGGATTACAGGGCTACACTCTCAAACTACTAATAATTTAATTCCAGATTTTCTGGATTTGTATCGGTTATTAAGTTGGGACTTGGATAATTGTCTTCAGATCTGTTATTTCTCCGTGTGAATTATGCACAAGAAACAGCAGTTCCTGAGTACAGTAACCTTTTGGCTTCATCACACATTGGATGCTCTGTTATTTCTCTGACAAATGAACTAACCTGTTTGGTTTAATGTCCATGATGTGAGGCTCCAGGAAATGCCATATATAGCATGAGCTCTGTAGAAAGCAAATGATACAGTTTTTGGGCTGCAGCAGTACTTCTTATACTTAGATTGTATGAACACCCTGAAGTACTTTTAGCTCAGCCTATTTTTCTGTATAGGCTGGAGAATATCTCACCTGTCTGTATTGAGAGAAGTTTCTTGCCTTACTACTTTTGAGATCAAGGGCTCCTAGTGCCAATAGTGTTCCAACTGCCTGTGTTCACTCTCTCTTGTGTCTTTGTGCCCTGTTTTACACCAGGTTAAGATGGGTGCAGGTGAGCTATATAATGTTGGCTTTTTCATTGCCTTTCAGATTATCTGCTTTCTAGCCATTGTGTATTTACTCTTCATTTTGTCTACAGGAAGAACTACTCCCGTGGGTATTCTTCAATAGGCTTTGAATGTCTCAATATCATGTCAGTCAATTAATTTTCATTAAAAACCTAACCTTCAGGAGGCTCTGCTGGGAAGGTTTGAGACTGCCTGATGCACCTAGTTGTGGACCCGAATAAAAATCTGTCAGTTAAGGGGCTGGCTAGGAACAGAAAATTGTCACTAGCAGTTGTTTAAGATGCAGTTTTAATATGAATTTAGATGCAGGTACCTATAAATAGAATAAAACTTTGATTATAAAGCTAGTTAAATGAGTTTTTCTAAATACAAATAGAACACCCAATTTTCTGAGAGTTTTCTTTAGTATGGCTCTTTCATTTTCTGCTTCACAAAGGCAATTCTCATGTGTTTAAATGATTCAATTTTCAACTTCACAGTAATTTCCAGGTAGGGAAACAGCTGTGTAATACGCTTATGGTCTTATCTGAACTGTGATTGCCACTGTTCAATGGAACTTGAGAATAGGTCATGGGTGGCCAAATTGGTCCAGATGTATTGCAAGCATGAACTTACTAAGACCCATTCTTAAAATATTTGAGGTTTTTGATGCTACTCTTTTCTCTAAATCCATTTTCAGAACATGATTGCGTCAATGGTCTAGATATCCTCTTCTAATTTCAAATGGATATTTATTCATGGTTCATTAAGAATAATTTGTTCTCATGCATAATAGTTCATTTACTTCCCTCATGTTAACTTTAATACCTGCTATTATGTATATAGGTGTACATGCTAGAATAATTCTTGCCTTTTAGAGGAGGATTGCTTGGACCCAAGCAGCAAATGCTTTCCCACAGTTTCTCTTAAAACAGGGTCTCTGCTCCTTTCACATCTCAGGTAGGCTTCCTCCATCTGCCTTTTAAGATTCATCTTACTTGAGTATAGGTCATCAAACTTGGGTCCACTACTAAGATGACGGCTTATGAGCAATTTTCTATTTACTTGGAATACCTCTGCTGACAGATTTTATTATTTCATTCCTGTTATTTTTAGTATCGTATAACACTAGCAACTTATGTAGGTATATTTGAGCAAAGTCTCCCAGCACTCTCTACAGAAAGAAAAGTTAATATGACATTCTCTCTCTGGTTATAAAGCCAGAATTGTTCTCCCTGACTTAGTGTAGTGTGATACGCACTGATTATGTTGAAAGCAAAGATTTTTATCTACTGCTTCTTCACAGTGTTGGTAACGACAACAAAGTTCTTCCAAAATCTCCTTCTTCTTTTCAGAAAAGAACGAGAAATAGAAAGTCTTACATAAAGCATTTTGTTAGTAAAAGATCTTCTTTTGCAATAATATGTTGAGAACAAAGGTCCAATTTCTGAAATGTTAATTATTTTCCATTTCTGTATCCAAAAAGATTCTTGGTTCAGTGTTTATGACTATTACATTTCCATTTTCACATATCCTCAGGGATCTATTTTAAATCCTGCTTGGTATGGTTTTGCAGAGCATCTGTCAGTCCTATACCATTACATACATGTATTGCTGTACTCTAGGAAAGTAGATCTGAAATGTAGTCTGAAAAATGCTAGAGGAAAATTTGCCTCCAAACTCTTATTTAGAAAAAAAGTGTCTCGAACTGCACTGTTAAACCACTTTCTTTCAATGCATTTATTTCCTTTCAACAAATCTGATTTTATTATAAAATAGGTGAGGAGCTGGGTAATCCTTCACAACAAAGTTTCTCTTTTCTGGTTCTTTCATCCCATCTGTCACAGTGGTATCTGTACTTCTCAGAATTCCAAAGTCCAGGACCTTTAAGACACCTGAATTTAGAAGAGTAGCAACAGAAATGAACCTCTCTGGTCTTCTAGTTTCAGTTGTATCTGAAAAGCAGCTGACTGGTTATAGATTTTCTTCCTGCATAGGCACCTGTAATATTCATATGATATTGGGAATCTTGACAGTTCTTGGAAGGGGTAAAGTTAGACATGAAAGGGAGTGGAGATTCCTGGCAGAGAAACTTTTAAATTATTTTTAAAAAGGAATCATTTAAAAAGAAATATGTAATAACTTAATAGTCATTAGTTATCAATAAATTAATAGTGAATAATTAATAAATAATGGTGTAATATTCAATAATTGAATAATAAAAGAAACATTTAAAATGAACATTGGGTTTATCTGCATATGATTTTCATTTCATATATATGTAATGCATGTGTACGTATGTACAAATATACATATAGTCATTGAGTCACACCCCAGAGTGATCCCTGAGCTATTGCTAGAGGCTGACTTTTGTCAAAATGACTTAGATCTAGACCCACTGCTCCCCACAATGAATGACTGGCCTTGCTCATACAGTGTAGTGCATAGTAGACCCTTGCCTCCATATGTGCCCTCCTGATTTTGTGCTTGCTTGTTCACACACCTCACAAACGTGCAACACGTTATCCTTGGCATCTGTCTACCTCCCTTTGCAACAGCTCACAGTTCATTACTGTATCTGTTGCATCAGCTGCCACTGCTGTTGGCACTTCTGAAATGCTGTGTTAGTTGTTTGTGTTTGAGTGGGTTTTTTCATTACAAGAGGCCTCTTAGTGTGCCAGCCTCATCAGCAGACTGTTTTTTATGTCCTGGAGGACCTGGTCCTTCAGAATCTCCAGAGTACAGAAAAATAAGTAGAATAGATCAGTATCTTTGGATAAAGTCCTTCACCAAACCTTTCAAGGAAGTTAACTAGCTATGAGATAGGACAGAATGTATCATTATATAATTGGTTAAAAAGGTAAGTAATAGAGAGTAAATGGTTAGGTCCTGCTAAATAGAGAGAGATGACCCTCCCCCCCCCATTGTTCCATTGTGTAAATCCACTCACTTACCATGTAACTTTACAACTCAGCAAAGACAAGAGGGGATGTAAAATCTGTTCACTGCTCTACAATACAAAACCTAGAGGCTTAAACTACTAAAGCTAGCAGGAAACTAGTTCAAAAGAAGCAAAAGGAAGGTGGTTCTCAGTGTAACAATTATCTTTACAGATTTATGGTAAGTCTTGAAGACTTGCAGTGGAGCTTGTGCTGTGAGCATATTCTGCTTTCTGGTTTTGCTACTGCTTTCCTTCACTTCTTGCTCTTCAAGACACACCTTTCCTCTGCTCACAGCTCTAGCTGATAATGCAGCTTTTCTAACAACTTCTTGTTATTTCAGGTCTTGATTGGAGGCCCTGCAGTACTGCAGAAAGGAGATGCTTAAGCATATTTTGTTTTTTCTCTAAACCACAGGAGACATCTAACTTAGTCTTCACGACTGTGAACTGTAGCCTGCACAACAGCCTGTGACTGCTTTACAGTTTACAGCAGATTTCTAAACCAACCTGCTGCCCTTTTGTCAGGCTGTAACTTCTGTAACCTCGAGTCAGAAACCATTGTCCTGGGGTGACTACTACTCCTGGCACACTTAGGTGGAACTAATTATTTCCAGTTTTGTTGTTGCTCTCTTACAGACCATGTCCGAAGAGGACTACTTGCAGGAGTTCCAGGGGGAATGGCCTACAGAATGTTTGTGCAAGTGTTCTCCAACTTGAGGGATGAGAGTGATGCCACAGTGATCACCTGTAGCAAGCAGACTGCAGGAGAGAGTGTGGGGTGTGTGGCTGTTCTCTGCTGTGTTTTTATATATATGTATAGATATATATGCGAGGAAGTGAGCTCTGTTCCTTTCATCCCAAGGTGAGTTCAGCAGCTGCCTCTGTCTCCTGCATAAGGTTACTGCCAAGACCCCAGTGACTTGCTCACAGACAGGGTGGTTCCTAGAGAGCAACTAGTAAATTTCTAGCTGGGTGAGGAGTAGGGAGCAGCAAGGGTAGGGAAAAGAGCACTAGATTTCTGTATCATCTTTGTCACCTCCATATATGCATATGTCCATCTGAAATAGTGCTGTGCACTCTGTTAGTTTTTGTGCAGGCGACTACCACCTCGTACAAGGCTGACAGTGATTTGACATTAAAAATTACTCTCTTTCCTCTGAGGCTTTGGGAGAGCTTCAGACAGCTGCAGGGATTTACTTCATTTGAGTAATGATGCTGCTATCTCTGGGCTTACATCTGCAGGATGGTGCCCAGTGTGTGAGCTCCATGGGGCAGGGGGAGAAGAGGTGTGGCAGGGTGGAGGCAGGCCTACTGAAAGAGTGTTGGAAAAGATGGTTCCTGCTGCCCTCTGTGCTGCCTGGGCAGAGCAGACCATGGGGTGGACTTTGAGGCAGAGGCACTGTCTTGCCATGCATATGCAGCATCCTGCATTACAAACCCCTGGTGTCACATGGTACCTCTAGGTAATGCACCATGAGTAACAAACAATATACAGATAGGCAAAGAGGACACTGGAGGCAGATGACATGTACAGCAGAGAGGTTCTAATGATGGTTTGTGCATGCATCAGTAGTTCTGGCAATTTATTTCTGGGATAAGCTTTTACCAAATGCCTGTCTATTTAGGAATGATCTGCTTGACAAATGACGGCTATAAAATGGAGACTCTTAAATTGCTGACCTTAGGAAGCCCGAATAGTAGGTAGCTTTAGTAACAGTCAAGACTGAAGACACATTAAAATAAAGACAGATCATATTCGACATCGTGAAGGTTATCCATCAGGAAGTGAAATAGCAATACCTTTTTTTTTTTTTTATAATTCCTCCTAAAATTCAATACATATGGAGAATTTGTAGTTATATTTAGGGAAATAAAGGAAATTACATCATCATTACTATTTCCCTGTGGATTGTCTGTCAAAAAACTGCAAGCTGGTAAAAATACCTGTAGTGAACCAGATCACAGACCAAACTTGAAGTTTTATGTGAATGTAAAATAGAAATGAACTTGTTACTCGTTTACCACAGTTCAGGAGAAATCAAAGCAGAGGAGTTCAAATTTAAATTATGTTTCCATTACTGTCCATTTGTTGTTTTGTGTATCTTTCAAATCACTTATTACATCTGGTATGACTTTATTAAACTATGACTTTATTAGCTTGAAGTGGTCCAATTGTTCAGCTCACAAACAGAAAATTCTCAGAAATTGACTTAGCCTATCTTTCCTTATTATTTATCCACAAGGGAAAAATTATTCCTTATGTCTGTTGAAAAAGCTATGTCTCATTTTGAGGACAATGTTTAACAGTGTCTACTCTGAGGCTCTCTCCCTAAATTTCCTAAGGGATTCCAAATGTATGCTATTAGTTATGAAGATGACATAGACGGAAGAGATGATATATAACAATGTGGCAGCAAAGGAAGACTTTGGTCAGCTGAGAGACTGTACTTTTAAATTTGGATGGAGATGAAAAATTGTGCAGTACTAAACATTTAAAATAGCAGGGAAATGAGAAGCTGTATGACTCCATTTTAAAACAAAATGTTCTACTTCTTAAGGACCACAACAACCTTTTCTTTCACTCTTCAGTGAGGGAAGGTGACTAGGAACAACATGAAAGGGAATGATTCATTTACTTCAGTCACTCTCCAGCATATGTGCCAGGTATCTATGTACCCACAAGTAATTTTCATGACTATAGGTGATCCAAAAATTTCACTTGCCATGACAAGCTGGAGGCTAACCAAGTTCAGCTTACATTTATGTAACTATTTGTGATCAAGTTAACAAGAGATTTGTCTAATTTTATGCTGTAATTTCTTGTTCCTGTATACATTCTAACACAAAGCTTTGTATAAAATGAAAATCTACAGAACTGGCAACATATAAAATTTTGGGATTTAGCAGGTTATCAAGGGATTTCTAATTATGCATCCTGAAGGAATTGCCTTCTAACAAGCCAGAACTCAGTAGTATGAGGTATTTTTGTATGTTTGATTAGGTGTCCTACTGATGAATTATAAATCTATTGCACGCAGGAAAGTCAAATGTTGCCAGAATCAAACATGACATTCTTAACATATAAAAGACTATGCTCTCAAGAACCAACTCCAGTGATCACATCCTCCTCACTGGGGGGAAAAAGAAGAAAATCTGACAATAAACTATAATGAGCTCACAAGTGGTAATTCTAGTGGTCCTTCCAGCTAGCACAAGTAACAAAAAAGGTTAAACTTCAGTAAGACTTGACTCGCTTGCTCCCTTTTCTGACCAGAAGCACTCTCTCACTCAGCAGATTCCTGTTTACACGGAGTCCTTAGGAAGCCCTGAGCTGCTCTTCTCCCTCACCAATGACCATGTCTGCAGTGATCTCACTGTTTGCAATGCCAGCTACATCCAGATGTTAATGGAGATAAAGTTTTACAAGCAGGGAGTGATGAGGGAACAGGATATTTTGTTCTAATAATAACCCCAGCCAGCATGGGGGTTGCCGTTGTGTGCTGTGCTGACAGTTATGCAGTCCACCCCACAGAGGGGGCTGCACTGCTTTCTGGAGGGGTGGGTTGGGGTGGGCATTGAGCGCTCATGTGGTCTTCAGCTTGGTTTGATAGACTGGAAATTGAGCCACAGTGTCTGCATGAAGACAACGTCATTCTGTTAGAGCAGACCAAACGCCGTCTTTTACTAATTTGAGTGTAATCAAGCTAACAGCCTGAAATTTCTGTCTGATAGGTACACCTACAAGCAGTAGTTTGATTGGAGAGTATACCTGGTACCCCTTTCTGAACGTCTCATTGAAATACAAGGAGTTTAAAGTGACAGCAGTTGCACATTGGTGCAATTAAACACAACAAACAATAACTTATAGCAATACAAAGATTCCATTGTTTGAGTACAAGATGTTCACAAATGCACACATGCTCTTATCGCTCCCACCCGAAGCTAAAAATAATTGTGAAATTGTATTAAACCCAATACCTGTTTTTATGAGCACAGGATATAGGTTGACACTCATATTTAGCCCCTGTTGTGACAGAATTTAAACGCTTGCTAGTCTTTGGGTGGTACAGGCTCCCATTGTGTGTGATACAGTTGTTCCACCTGCGTGACTGTATTTGGATCAGGATTGTATCTGCTCTGGTTTAAAACAGATTCACAGGAACCATAACTAGTGACCGGGGAGGAGGTGAGTGGTGAGTCAACCCAGAAAGGAGGGAGAACTCTCTGCTACTTTAATTGGGGGGACTAGGGGAATTGCTATGGTCCACAAAATCCAGCCAACCAGTTGTGAATTTGGAGATTTAGAATCTCCTGTCTCCTTAACAGCATTCAGAGCTTCATGTGTTAAAAAGTCATCACGTCAGGTACAGAAAGGTTTAAAACAGAGGAAAAATTTGTTATGCATTTTATAATTTGGTGTCTGGATTTTGCATGAGCATCTTGGTTTTCAAGCTTTATTCTGCAATTCCTTGTTTCTAGTCTGTTTTTCTGATTTACATGATCTAAAAATCTCTCTTGTCACTTGTAACAAGAGTGCAACCATAAAAAGACTTAAGCGTCATGGATGGGCTCAGCGAATTTGGGAGGGTGGAGTTTGGTAATATAGTTGAAAGAAGAAATAAAAGGGATCAAAGACAATAAATCAGCGATGCCTCCAAACCCAGATGGTTCTTCCCACCTGCATGGCAAAACACATTCAGTTTCTGTAGTCAAAGTCTGCATAACTTTACGTGTAGCCTTACCTCTTGTGTCCTCTGTTGCCATCTTAAAGGATTTGTGTATGGCTGGGTTGACTGGAAACAGCCTTTGGAGCAAGAATTAAGTTCACAGCTCTAGATTCTTGAGTGCCTTTGCTTCTGTTTCCACTTTCTCATGGAAAAGATTAGGAAGAGATTTTATTTGGTAAACAGATCAGCTAGAGTGTTCTAGAAAAGGAAAAATAGATGTTTAAAAGGATTAAAGTAATCAAATTTACTTGGCAAAGAATTAGACTATATTCCAAAGGGAATTGTCCATTGTAATGATTTTGGATATAGGCAGATAGGAAAGATGAAGAAACAAATAAGCCATAAAAATATTTTCCAATTTAAATTAATAATAGAAACTCATAGATGCCTAGATTAAAAGCACCATCCAAGGCTTGCAGATTTTTCAAAGCATACATTTACAGCAGAAAGAGAAGAAGATAATAGAGATGAAAGATGTGAACAGACACAAAATACCTGAAGAATGTACTTGCAGTATATTGACAGTGATGAACTAGGAGAGAAATTGTTCAATGCCATCTTGCTAGCAAGCTGTTTTGAAAAAGTAAACCTTTTTAAGCTAAGAACAGAATTGGTCAACAGAACAGAATACAGTCAAAACCATAAATTTTATTAATCAAGATAAAGACCAATTTCTGTATATTTTTCTCTGCCAATGTATCTATTAAAAAAAAAGAAGGAAAGAAAATATTTGGATTTTTTTTAAACTATACTGAATAGCAAATTGCCTTTGCATCTTGCAGTCTATCTTGATAGATAATTTTTATTATTCACACATTGGTGCATTGCTCTTGTACTTGTTAGGACCTCATGAATGGATATTCCCTATCAATTTAATTTAGTTTGTCAGTAGTAATAAATCACAGTGGGTTTGTTTATTTGTCCCTGAAGTAAGACAAATAGTTTAGCCTTACTGCACTTCGCCCCAAGCTTCCTTGTGGGTGATATGTATGGTTGGAAAATTAAGTCAGAAACAATAGTTGTTTTTTCATGATCTACTTGCTGCCCGTGCAGCTCTAGGGAATGCAAAAGTAATATTTTAATTTTCAAGCAGCTGGGACTGAGCTGCAAAAAACGACCACCAACCTCCAATCTGGAGCCTCACTGTAAAGATTTCACAAACAAGTACATATAACCTCTTCTAAAAAGAGACAAGCTTGAAGTACAAGGAAAGCAGAACCACTCACTAACAGCTTTCAGCTTCTAGAGAGTTATGGTCAAAATTAATTGAATTAAACCAAGGTAATTTTGTGGTAACTCTAGTATCATAAAAAGGTTCAGTCTGTGTTTAGGGTAGAACTGAGTAGTTTTGAAGATTATGTTAAATAACTCACTTGCGAAAACTTGTATGTTTGAGAGACTAAAAATTTGTGTAGAATGGTTTTATCTGAAAATGTTACTTAGAACAGTAGACAGAGCTTTCCTTGCTACAAGAAGATTTGACTTTTTCGATGTTCAAGGTCTTGAGACCATAAGCAAGTTTTAATGACCCTCAGCAGCCTCACATGGACACTCTACTTTATTCTTCTGCAATGGACCCAAGGTCTCATTTAAGCTTAAGCCTGTGTCTCTAGTCCCTGCATGAGCTATATTGCGGGCTTCTCTTCTTCCCAGGGACAGACCTTGGACATATGCAGTAGGTAACGTTATTTCTACTCCTGCTTCTCTTCCTGTCTCCTGTGTGTCCTAAGTGTATCCCCAAACCCTACTGACAGCTTTGCTTTGTCCAGGGCTGTCAATGGAGCCTGTTACCAACAGCCTGCTCTGCCCATGGTGTGCAGATCCTCTGGGACTGTGTCCAGACCCTGCAGGACTGTGTCTTGTTGGTGAGGACACTGCCTGGGCTACAGTCACCTTCAGTTCCTGGCTTGTCCCCTCTTACTGAGCAGCCTCACTCTTGCTGTTCCCTGGCACTGCTTTGGACTAACCAAAATAGAAATTATTCTTTGTCTATTTCAGAGATAGACCCTCATAAAGCCCTCCCATTTTTTGAGAATGATTTCCTGTCTTGCAGGCTTGTGGCATGATGCCAAGAAGATGATGGTACTGAATGATGCTCTGGGATGCAGCGTTTTGAGCATTTTCTTTAAAAGATGTTCCGCTGTGCCAATCCTAATGTGGTTACAGATGGAAAGAGCAGTCATTGTCCCCATACCTCATAAAGTGATTATTTAATTGGCAGTTCATATGTTATGTGGAACTGTGTTCTCTCTCCCTCAGTAGAGGCAATCCAATACACGTAAATGCTCTTTGGAATGGAGCTGGATTACTCCCTTTATGTGCATTGTATTCATGAGGTTACAGAGAACTTCTTACCCCCTTCTTTCCCCTGCAGAACAGGAACAGGGCCAGGAGCAGCAGTGCAGTGCTGGCCACCCCAGAATACCTTTCAGCATGCTGGTTAGTTGGTCTTTTGGCAAGGCAAACACTTACAACAGGGTGCTCTGTCAGTGACAATGACTGCTGTGGTGGATAAAGAAGAGATACAGCACTCCATCCTCACTTTCTTTTGGAATGCTAGCTAAAACCTAACACTATCCTGCTGTTTTTCTTTCAGAATAATTTCCTCATGTCTCTGTAGGGTATAAATGGAATATGAGATACCCATACAGGTCGAAATTAAGTTGCCACAGGTTTGGAGGAAAGGTCCTCTTAAGGTTTGAAAGCTGGTTAAAGAACAGGAAACAAAAAGCTGGATTCATGGTCATTTCCCAAGATAGAGAAGTATCAGTAGAGGCATCCCAGGGATCAGTACTAGACTGAGGTTTATCCAGCATCTTCATTGCTAACTTGGAAATGGAATTGCACAGTGAAGTTGCCAAATTTGCAAATAATACATTTGGATTTTCAAAGGCTGTTCAGATGACAAGGAACTCCAGAATGACCTCATAAGCTGGAACGAATGGGTATTCGTGCCATTCTTTTCTGGGAAATAGGGGGAGCGTAGGGGGACCTGAACACCTCTACCTCCCTTTAGGAGACATGGAGTTCCATCAGCTGCATCAGTCGGTGGTTGCTCTTGGTGACACTGGCCTTGTGGAGGAGGAATCTTAGTCCAAGGAGTCCAGTCCCTACAGTGACACAAGACAGTAGTGTGAACTGGGGAAGAACAGCAGTGAGTGCAAAGCTTTTGGGTGTAAAATGCCTCCCTTCAAAGCTTTCTGCAGGCAATTGGAGTCTGCTACCCCATTCCAGCAGACCATCCCCAGTAGTACCTTCACTGCCAGAGACAGCGAACATTCCTCTAGAGTCTCATCGTCTCATCCCAGCTAGTGGAGAAGCAGTTTAATGTAAGCAAATTAATGGAGGACTAGATCAGAGCACTCAGGGGCTGTATGAAGACTGGATGACAGACTACCAGTGATTTTCCATCTGGTGCTGGGGAGAACTAGAAACAGCATGCTAGCAGGCCTGGGACACTGCTGATGCCATGGTATGGCACTACACAGAGCTTCAGATGATTTGACAGCAGAATGAAGTGGACCTGTCTTTGGCATATGCTACTTAGGCACCCCAGATCTGCAGTTTAAGCAGTCCCCCTCCTTAGAAGCATCTTCCAGATACAGTATCCCAGATGACAACAGTCTTAGGGAAGATGATGCTGGAGAGACCCGCTGTTGTTGCTGCTCCCAACCATCAGTGGGTTACAGGCCAGAAGAGCCTGTGAGCATTAGTAGGGTTTCTATACATACTTTTAGGTTGAAACATGGACCCCTTCTAATGTCAGATGCTTGGTGATACTGGGTAACTTATGCAGAAACACAGCGCAGGCCTTAGGGGGTGGTGGCCGTGAGATACCATCTCCTCAAATGAGTCTCCCATGGCAACCATAGGAGACAAAGCTGCAGCTGCTGGGGAATATCGCTGAATAAGAACAAGCTACTTTACAGACCAGAATGCTGCCTCCTGAGCAATTATAATGCAACAGCTGTAAAGATGTTCTCAGACACTTATCTTCCTAACCAGACTGACATGACTGCCCATACCTGTGCACTACAGCCAGCTCATTCCTCACTAGAGAGCATGAAACACTGCTAAAACACTAAAAGTTGTGTTTTGTATCTTGGCCATATAACAACAGCCAACCACCATACTCCTGGAAGCAACTTCTGTGGCTGATCTAAGTAGTACTCCAACTCAATGGAGGAACTACCCTGGCAAATAACCTCCCTGTCTGTCTTCTCACACCTAGAAGGGACCCAATTTGCTATTTCAGCATAGTCCTAAGGCAGCCTTGGGCAGCAGCCTCAGCTGTTTTTGCTTGCTCCGTCTTCGTGCAGGTTCCCCAAATCCCTGCTGCCCTCCAGTGTCCTTGCTCTACTTTTCAGCCAGCCCTGTCTGGGCTCAGAGGTGTCTGTATATGATTCTCTCACGTTGTGTGTGGAGGTTTGCACCAGCGGTGTGAGATGGACACTTCTCAGTTCCTCATGCAGGGTAGGGCTCAGGATCTATGTAATGAAACAGGGAAGTACAGCAGCTTCATCAGATGTTTGGTCCAGCCCCTTCCCCTTTGATGAAGCAGAGAATCACCCTTCTCACAGTGACCCTCTCACAGCACAGGTTGTCTGGCTCCTTCCCACCTCTTGCTGTTCCACCTGAGATATTGTTATAGACAAAAAGGAACTCACCTTCTAAGATGATTGGCAAGAAGTGGTGTTATGAAATCTAAGTAACAGGGACAGTAGTATCAGTTTTGATGTTAGTCTCAGAGTAGTGACAGATCTAACGGACTCAGAACTCTCTGAGTGGTGCAACAGTTTTACATGACCGGCAGGGGTGGTACATGAATTGGAAAGGCACACTAAGTGATATTACACTGTGTGAAGGTCTGCTACATGTTAATATATGTCATCATCTTGTGTGGGATGAAAAATGGCAGTGGGCTCTTATTATCATCAGAAGACAATCTCTAGTATCCCTCCTTTTACACAATGAGCATTAGAGTTAGGGTGTCAGGAAGGTGTTTAGGTCAAGAAATTTTTGTGAAATTTGTCATTCATTGCACAGACATGTTTAAGGTTGCCAATGTTATTGCTAGCTTTACCTGCCATGTGCTTGTAAGGATAACGTGGGCACAAGAATAAGATGCCATAACTCATGAGCATGGAAGTCCCCCGCCTCAGCATCCGTTTCCTAGAATCTTTAGATATTTTTAACTCATGAAACTAAGCAGGCTTTTCCAAGAACTTCAGTCCTAGGCCTACAAGTGTTACTCCCCCTTCTCTCCTGCTTTTAACATGGTTGAAAATCAAAATTATATAAACCATTCCTCAGCATGAATATTATGTGTGTCAGTGAACAGTGATAGCTGCTTTCTGAAGGAGGATAACCTGAGCAGGATAACAGAGGGAGCAGGGCTAGTGCCTTGCACTCCAGATCACAGTCCTGCACTACCTGAGCAAGAAAAGCAGGGCATCCCTGGAGATGGCACTTAGGTTGAACTGATAGTCCAGGTCATAAGGCGAGTCTGGTCTAGGGTTGTAGTTGAATTAATCAGGTCTGGGGTCAAACCAGGAAGCCAACCAGCAGATCAGAGACAGGCTTGATGAGGGTAATAAAGATCGGCTGTGGCCCAGTAATAAGTTATCTGAGGAGAAAAAGCAGCTCCTGGAATGTTGCAAAGGAATGAAGGAGAAAATTTTTGGTCTGCAAGAACAGACTTATTGCCAACAAGGTGTGCAGACTTTGAGAGTCTGTAAAAGTGAGACTATGGTGATGATCATCTCCCATTCTATAAGAAAGATGATGATGAAAATGTGTGAGTGAACTGCAGTATGGAAAGTGACATTGGCATGTGTGTGCATGTTCGTGTTTGTATTCCTCGAGTCTAAGACCTTAGTTGTGAGGAGCTAAATTTGATAGGGAGATTTAAAAAGGAAATTGGAAGAGAAAGGTGTTCAGTGAGGTTACTGTGGTCTTTCTCATTTCAAGTGAGTATTGTCTACATTGCTACCAAAGAGACTGTAAAAAATGAGCTTGGAGTTCGAGGTTTACATAAGACTATGTTAGCTCTTTTTGCACCCAATATGACTTATATCTTATCAGTTAATAGGCTCCCACATTCTCACAGTCTTTTCCTAAATTACTATCCCAACCTCATTTAATGCAAATTATGCCAGCTTCTGCATTTGTCTCTGAGCTTGTTTTTTGTAGGGCATTGACCATCACACTGCTGCAGGTCAGCATGAAGTTACATCTCAGTTTGATTTTAATGGAAATCCCCTGCAAACACAATGTTCTATCAAATGTGAACTACTTGCTCCACAGGCCACTTTATTGCAGAGTGACTAAAAATACTGGTGCTCTCTCCTGTGTTTTGTGCTTACTGTCTGCAAACAACTCCACCTCCAAACAACAATCAGCATATGCAGATGCCATAAGAAGTGGAGTTTGGTTTTGGTTGATAATTAACATTAATGGTTTTTATTTTTCTTTCATGATTTGTA
The DNA here is from genome assembly GCA_013400055.1 of Nycticryphes semicollaris. NCBI lineage: Eukaryota > Metazoa > Chordata > Aves > Charadriiformes > Rostratulidae > Nycticryphes > Nycticryphes semicollaris. The sequence continues at coordinate 661,022 of VXBJ01001578.1, forward strand.
CACAGTTCAAGGTAAGTATAGTGGATCTCACCAGACTATAGTCCATCAAGATGATAGTGATCCACAGAACAGTTAACCTGAGCAGGCATAAGCCTGTGTGGTGACCAATAGGCATAGGCAAAGTTAGAAAGACAAGTCCAAGAGCAGGCCAATAAAACCCAACAACATCCCAGGAACAGGGCTGGGGATAGGCCCACTTAATACATGGTTCGGGCAAGGACTAAAAGCCCAGGACTGAGCTTAAATGGAGCACCTGGGCTATGGGTATATGTGATGCCCCAGGTGAGGCTGGTCATAATTAGACTGGGTGATTAGGGACTATTAGCACTCTCAGGTCCCTGACAAATTCTTGGTACAGCATAATCAGGAGGAGGTGATTGACCTGTAAAAAGGCTGTAAAGAAGATGGGGCAGGATTCTTCTGGGTGTTATCCTATGGATGAAGACGAGACAATGGGCACATATTGAAATACATGAAAAGCGCTGCACCTTCACCCTTGACTCAAAATACATGGTGCTGTTTAAGAACCCCTTAGATAAGATCTAGGTTGTGTTCTTAGCCAGGCAGATGTAAGCCAGTGAGGTCTATTTGATTTTTAGAAGTATTTCAAGTTGCTAAGTAGGGATTATATGGGTACCTGCTTGTCAGTTAAATACTTCTGGAGGTTTTTAGGTTAAGAACTAAATTCTTTCTGCCAGTGCAGCTACCAGGATTCAGTGCTACATAGAGGGACCCAGGCCAACGTCCTGCATTATTATTAAGGCAGGCTTAGGATCATGATGTCCCACTGTCTGACAATTGACCTGTATCTTCTGGAGCTGTTGATTTGTTAATGCATTCAGGGATATGCCATCAGTCACTGGGTTGTATGCCTACAAATGGTTCTCTGGCATAGGGATTTGCTGTGAAAAAATGGAGAGCTGTTTGGTGTCTGTCTTCACATTTAGTTAAAAGGCACATATCTCCTCTGGCTTATTTCCATCACATTGTCACGCATGCTGTCCACAATCATACTAACAGTGGTGGTCAAAGCCCTGCAAAGTGTAGTCCAGCTCTCATGTATTCTGTTTTAATCAAAGAATAGTGAGAAGCATGTTGCTGATCTGGAGACAGGTTGAAGTCAAACGTGGTATAGCCAGGGGTGAATCCTCCCCTGTTGTTTGACAGCAAATGTGTTTTTTCATATGGCTGCCAACCCTCTGTATGAGCTGCAGGTATTCTCTCACACAACAGCCGTTCCTGAAATCAAACTGCAGTGATTTTCGCTAGGTTCTGTTCACCATCCACATATAGAGCCACAAAATTTATATCTTAGTGTTTAAAGTTGAAAGGGTTCTAAGCGTAATTGCTACTAAAAGCATCATTATCTATCACCACAATAACAACAAGTTTGGGCAGCTTTCCCAGAAACAAATTTTCCTTGTTGCTGACATGGCTTCCTGCCTTTTATGTTGAATGCTTTCATGTCTACCCGGTCAATCGGGTATTTAGTGTTGGCCATGTGTAAAGAACCCAGTGTGTCCCAAATGCACCCTGTGTGCCACCCACACTCTCTTCACAAGCAGCAAGCCATAGGTATTAACTAACTTGCAGGCCCCTCTTGCCAGGGAGCTCATCAAACAAATGCTGTCTTTGCTGTTCATAAGCCTAATTTTTACGTCCACTCAATTCTACAAAAGCTTGTCTTGAAAGAACAGATTGTGGCGAAGTGGTCCCAAGTGCTCAATCCTCCCACTTTAGGCCATCAGAGCTGAGTGTTGCCTTGACTGCTTTCCATTTTCTGCTTTCTGCTGCCCAGCTGTGTCTTTGCAGAACAGCCCTGTGGAGAAATATGGGGTCATTGTCAATATTGTAACTGGGGAGTGACACAATTATGGTGCAGAAGGGGTAGCAGTTGTTGCTCTGGTCTGTAAGTTGGTCTCCCAGAGTACCTGATGGAAAACAGAGACCAGCAAGGCCCACAGCTTCACTGGTACTGAGGTTGGACCCCCCAGCTTTCATAGTTCTGCAGCAAAGGTACAAATTATTGTTCAGATCTCTCTAATCTTTTGCATTCTTGACTAAGAAAAAGTTCATAGGGGCTGACTGTCATGTCCACAAATAGGTTCTTTCAATGCTAGTCTGTGCTGGGGACACTTCAAACAAATCCGTCTTTTATTTGCTATGTTATTCTGAGCAGCCTTGAATGTAAGCCAACCTTTTGAAATATTTATCTCCTTTTCTAGGAGTATAACAGGCCCTCTTTTTTTCTAGGCTTTCAATTTCTTTTGCGCCATTTGGCCTGGGTTGTTCTTTTTTTCTTCCCAGCCAGACTGCTGTCTAGTGCCTCCTGTCCTCATCTTTTTAAAGGGCAGGCACAGGCCATCGCTGTGCCAGGAAGCACGACAAATTTATCTTTTAAATATTTTTTTTTAATGTAAATAAGCCACAAGACCTCCTTGATTTGCTTATGATTCCAACTTGCCCAGCATGGCCTTGGAACTAGTGTCCATATAAATTTTTTTCTTTTCATTTTGTGAATGATACTTCCAACACATGACTTAACAATTTCCAAATCCCTTTCTGGCCTTTCTAAGGCTGAAGTATAGGAATGTACCTCCTACATATAGGGAATACATGGCAGGCTACAGAGTATACCACCTGTGCCTGCAGCATACATAGCAGGAATGCCTGGAAAACCAAGGAGACCACTGCTAGTCTGGACTGTGTAATGAATTTACAAGTCTGGGTCCCGGGAACAATTTACTCCTACCATGTTGGTAGGGCTTATTAAAATATCAGAGACTTCCAGGGCTGCAGATGCTATTTTACAAGCAACTTTTGAAAGCGAAATAAGATGTGCTTGCTCTGGTCAGTCGTTATTTCAACCCTGATTGTGTCAGTGTACAGCCCATATACTAGTAGAGGGTGCAGCTTATCACCCATGACAGAAATGATCTCATTGTTATTACCGCTGGTTGGAACACAGCGCAATAATGCAACTGGAATGTGGTTCCCAACAAGCTGGTACTCCACAGAATGTGTGTAGAGGTAGAGCAAGTTAAACCCTCTGGTGAAGCACTCCACAAAATGAACTCTTTTTGAAGGAACCCCTGTCAAAGCTCCCTCGAGTACGTGCTAAAATTCCAGCTTCAGATAAAGTGTAAGGTTTTTCGTCTGATTATGGTTTTTTTTTTCAGGATTGCAGAACCAGTCCTATGGCTGGAGGCTGGATTGGATGCCTGAAACTTTGTTGTGAGGGTTGATAAGTGTTTGCACATTCCACCAAAATGGACCACCTTTCCACAAGGTATAGTGCCATGTCTACTGCCCAGTAGCGATATTTCAAAGGTGGCATTTCCACTGGTGTTATTGTTGCCTGTGGGGGTATTGTACTTCTGTTAGCCTCATCTCCTACTTGAATGAGAAGGACAGACCTCACCAGCTGTAACATGAAGTCTGAGACTGTGGCCTGAGGGAAATTTCTGGTGCTGGCATTTCTATGTATGGAGAGGTATAAGGCACTGTCCACCATCCTTCTTTTTTCTTTGCTCCAACCCAATCACTAGATGTCCTGGTCTTGGGAGACTTGCATCTGGGGTGACCCATGCTACATCACATTTGCAGAGATGGCCTTCTCAATTTAGTAGAGTGTGCCCTTATTTCAATTAACTTTTTGAAGTTCTTGCATGTAAAATGTCCCTTCAATTGCTCTCTGACTGTGATCTATTGACTGGTACATAGGTATCCCTTTATAAAATTTTAGCTACTTTGAAAATTTCATCCATTAATGTTTTTAACCCTTCTCAAATCTCTCTTTCCTTTCAGACACCTTTATACAGTCTCCCTTTTTAATGAAAGGTACAGACTCTTTAATTTAAGCTTAATGTAAGTTTTTAAATTCAAACTCTCACAAACTTTAAAGATTTCACTTCCAGAGGTTCTGTGGCTGTAATATTCTGTGGCATCTATGGTTATAATTCCTTATAAACCCCGAGAAAATATCAAAGTAGCAAAAAATGTTGTGCTCTATAAAATATCTCTACATCTCGGTTTTGAGTGCCCTGTTAAAATGTTCTGTGATGGAGGCTTTATTTCATTAATAGTAACAGTGGTGAATGTTATATAGCTTTAAGAGCTTTTTTGACAACTGGCTTAAAACAAATTTTCCCATTCAGTCTGTAACTTCTGAGGTGGTGTGCCCTTGGTAAAAATGGTTCTAAAATACCCCTGGCTGGAATGCAGTGGCCTGCACAATATACCTGTCAAGATGAGGATGCACTTAACACCACGCTTGTGTTTGGAAAACTGTTACACATGCACCAAGGCTGCCATTGTGCCTTCACCTTTGCCACAATCACCTTGTTTATTTCAAAGTGCTCTTTTGCTGCCTTACACAAGCTGTAAGTGCCTTGGTTTGCAAGCCACGCTTAGTTTTTGTTTGGAGCAAGGATTTGGTCTTGAGCCACTTCAAACAGGTGATTTATAACCCCATTTCCCCAGGAGCACAGTGTCTTCTAACAGGAGCTGTGGCATAGACATATCTACCAACACACCACCACTGCATACATGTAGAAATGAAACACTGGACAATCTGTTTAACTCGTACATAGAGAAACTTTATTGATTGAGTATGAGGAGTAATGGTTGCTGGTCAGGCTTCTCCAGCTCCAGCACAGTTGAAATCTCTCCTATAAGTTGCTTATCATATATTTCTATTAGCATCTTACATTAGAGTTTATAATGTGTATGACTAGAGAACATCAGAGTTCCTCCCATTTCTGGAAGCTGATTTACAAAGCAGCAGCATCTTACAAAGTAAGATGGTCTTTTCTTCTCTCCCTTTGTTGTTTGGGATGAGTATTCTTCCTTCTGTGTCTGACAAGGTACCTTCACAGGGGTCATATGCTAGTGCTGTTTCTCCATCTTCGTGGCCCTCCACTGGACTTAGCCAGTATGTCCATGTCTCTCTTGGGAAGTCAAAAACTAGACACAGCACTTCAACACTTGTGATCTCACAAATCCTGAATAGAGGGGAAGGATCACTCACCTGGACCTGCTGGTTACATCCTTGTTAATACAACCCAGGATGTGATTGGCCTTTGTTGTAAGGGTGAACTGCTAACTCAAGTTCAAGTTGTCCACCAGGACCACCTGATCCTTTCTGGAGGTGGTTCCTTGATAACTGTCCCCCAGCCTGCACTATTGCTTCAGAAAGCTTTCATTCCTTTGAACGTGGCACTTCATTTGATGAAGATGACAGTCTACTATGAGAAGATAAAATCCACCTGATAATAAAGAGAACATCCCTGTGAATAAAGTTACTAATATAATTAGAGGATCTTCAGCTATGCTCAGGAACAGGGACCTCAACACGGAGGCAAGGGAGGAAGTGGTACATATGGGGAAGGTAGCACATGGGAGAAGGTTACAATGCAGACTTTTTACTTTCCTGTTCAAAAAAAAGGACATTTAAAAGTGTATCATCTCAAATATCTGGACATACTAATTCACAGGGTGTGAGCTACAAACAAGAAGCACTGGAGGTGCATTCACCCTCACAGAGCTCCTTCAACATTTGAGCAGTGCATTTGGGGATTTATATGTAGCTAATAACTAGACTGGGAAACCAGCAGATATAAAGACATTCTGCCTGTATTACAGTTACTGCTGTAATAATTTTCTTCATAATTATTTTGTTGGGTGAGCATAACTACTGCATAGGTAAGAGTTAGTTCCATCCACTTCCTTTCCATCTGAGAATTTACACGAGGCCTTTGTGTGGAAAAACACATGAAAGATGACCACCCTGCTACCGATTTCTCTTCTGTTTTCCA
>VXBJ01001578.1:666850-741723 GCA_013400055.1 Nycticryphes semicollaris
ACCTCCTCCCCTCCCCCCTCCCTCCCCCCCCCCCATCTCTCCCAAACTTTCATTTGCTTCAGCAAATCCCTGGAATGTATTCCACACTTTTTGTCAGCAGGATCACTTTTACCTCTGTGGGGGCAAGGGAGAAAGAGCTGTTATTAACATTTAGTAGACCTTGCTGAGTTATCTTCCTTTTACTTGATTATATCATGCTCTAAACCTTTATTTCTCTTCAACTGAGCACATTTTCCACTGGGAAGATAAACATTTTATTGCAGCAGAAGTCTGTGTACCTTCTAAAAGAGCAGTCTTGTACCAATGAAAAGCAAAACTGTGTTGACAAATGCACACATTTATTTTCACAGCTGAATGCAATTGTTGCTTATTTTTTTGTGACCTGGTCAAATTCTAGAAAAATAAAAATTGGAACAAAGTTTTAATGGCAGAAATCTGAGTGACTAAAATAGCATGCAAAAATTTTTCCCTTCCAATAAATCTGTTCTTCCTCTATAGCTTATTTATCCAGCCTGAAAGAAAATTATGATGTACTTGAATGTCAGTTAATGAATTTTTAAGAGGAAATTAAGCTTTTTAAAACTAAAGAATGTGAGTCAGTACAGTACATTTATTCATGAACCAGCTCGTTAATCTTCAGTAGTCTTTTTGCTTAAATAACGTTTGTAGGGCATGGTTGTTTATGTGATGTATGGTGGTCTTCTATGTAGGGTTTTATGTCATTATGAATTAACATTATGTTGAGATGTTACTGACACCGTTCACCTGCTATTAACAATTCCAATTCTCCTTGGCTAGCTGGGACTTTAGTATCATGGAAACAAGGCTGATTAAGGTCCATCTTGGATGAAGTGAAAATGTTTCTTGCTAAAAAATATCAGTAGTAAATGAAAGCAATCAGGGACTATACCATACAAAAACATATTCATTGTCTGAAATGTCTTTGGATGCTTTAAACTGCAGTAGTAGCTGCAGCACAGAAGGCACTCATGGGTCCCTTAATTCTCTCTATGAGAGATATCCGGAGTATTAAGTGTGTGCAGATGTTTTCTAATGTTAAAACGACTAGACATGAGTCAAAGACAGTTTGACTGCAATATAAGTGTACTTTAGATCAGACTTTTGGCTCCAGGTATACGGATAAAGTGAGTGAGAATTTCAAGTCCACAATTAGTATCAATTATCTGTCTGCAGTTTTTATGTGCTTCTTTCCATTAATAGCTTCCTCTTTCTTCAACAAAATCCATCAAGAGCCATGGTTGTATAGGCGATTTTCCACTATTAATACTGCTTCTTTAAACCATAAAATCCAAAATCTTTGCACAATTTCATTGCAACTATGCAATACCTGCTAAATTTTTTTTATCCACAAAATTGTTTACTATGAATAAGTGGCATGGGTACCTTTTGACTGTTAAATTTTAATCCCAGCCTTGCAGCTGGTGGACCTGGGGAAATGGAGTTGCATCAGCCTCACTTTTTTAGCTAATTTAGTTCTTCATTAAAAACTTTGAAGGTTTTGGTTCTAGATTCACATTTGGATCTCTTACCTTGATTAGTCTGAGTTGTCTAGGACAGGCCAGTGAACAACATATTTGCTTGAGGTGCAGATATCATGGATTAGCACACCTTTATTTCCATGTAAGAAAAACAAGCTTAGCATCTGAGCCAGTCAATGATTGAACATATTTCTTTCACTGGCTATACTAAGGATGATGTGGTATGAACAATGTTTTTAAGACCTAAAGTTGCCAAGTTCCAATATTTGACAGTAAAGACTTTCATGAGATTTTTATGTGAATTTTCTAGCTAATTCCTTCAGATGTTGCTGCCCTCCTCATCAGTATTACCACAAAGGATTCTCTATTTCCTGCGATGTTATGGGTAGTTTAGTGACTAAACTGATTTCATCTTTTTCCCTTAGGGTAATCTGTTTTCTACTTTTTTCCTTTTACCATCTCCCCATTCCTCAGCAGTATCTTAATTCATTTAAATGAATAAGAATAAGAAATTAACACATGGAGAACTGAAAGACAGCTGCCTCTGCTATCTTCTGTCCATATAGATCTGAATGGAGTACCTGCTGCCTCGTGGTGATGATGATTGCTTCAAGAATGCAGTTGTAGCTGTTTGATCCCACCTAGAGATTCAAAGATCCTATAGTTAGAAGTGCTGAATGCGTGTCAAACCCAAGCTATAGGGAGTTCTAGAGAAAATTAACCTCTTAAGAGTATGAATCATAGAATGGTCCAGGCCGGAAGGGCCTCCAAAGGTTATCTAGTCTAACCTCCCTGCAGTCAGCATGGACACTCCCAACTAGACCAGGTCGCACAGGACCTCGTTGAGCCTCATCTTGAATATCTCCAGGGAAAGGGCCTCGACAACCTCCCTGGGCAACCTGTTCCAGTGTTCCACCACCTTCGTAGTAATGAACTTATTCCTAAAATCCATTTTTAATCTGCTTTTCATGAGTCCCTCCCTAAAATAATATGAAGGATCTTTGTGTCACAGAATATACAGGACAGGACTCATCCCAATGTTGGTAGAAATCTGTTCACTTCTGAAAATGTGTTGGGAGTTTCGTCTCCATTCCTCTCAAAAAATAAAGAGCTCATCACTGTTGTATTTTTCTAGCCACTATACACCCAGCAGCAGTGTTCTTTCATTTACACAGGCTTGTGTGTGCAGCTATGTATTGATGATGTTTATTTGATCTGTATGTGATAAGAATTGTTTGTGACAACAGTGCTTTTTCTTAACCAAATACATTCTTATTTGAGACATATTCAGCAGTTCTCTGGAGATATTTGGAGTTCAGCTGTTTGTGAAGTTATTTATGAAGTGAACTGCTTCTATTTTATGTTTAGAAATGTTAAGCCTTCTGTTAATCGAGCAATCATTTTAAGAGCAAAGCCTTTAACATAGTGGCTTTATTGTCCTTTAATGCTTTTCTTCATGTTGTTATCAGCCTAAGAAACACATTAGTACAGCTACACAGCAAGCTATACACAGTTTTAAAATAGATATTGAGGATAAATTCAAGTGAGCAAACAAGTGTGAGTTCACAAAATAGTAATTTTATTTTAATTATTGCCCCAGAGATTGTTCTAGTAACTAGCATTCTGGTTTTGGTCTGAAAACAGATAGGAACATGTACACCTGGTTTCAGAACTCACCCTACAATGCTTATGAACATGCCATCTATCTAGCTACAACCTGCTCACGCTGATACCACAAGTGAAAACAGTTTACAGTTCACTAGGCAAAAATGAAAAAGAAAGCACGAGAAAAGTCGACGTTCAAAAAAAGTTCTGTTCTGTATGCCTTAGTATGCTTATATTTTCTTTTCTAGCATGTAATGTTAGAAATGTCAGTTACCTTGAAACAGAAGTCTATTGTGGAAGATATTATAATACAGTTTTATTTTTTCCAGGTTTTTTTTTTTTTTCATAGGATAGTATGAGGCTAAGAAAATTCCACTTTTCAACATCAATTATATTATATTTGTATTTGAGTCACATATTGTAAGGGAGCTTTGATATTATACTTCAAGGACAAAATCACAATAATTATTTCTTAGGGATGATGACGACCCAAAGGTAATGTCATAACTACAATGTATTGTTCTAGAAATAAGTCACATCTTCAACAGTGCTATTGAAGAAACAAAAGGTGAGACGGGAAAAAACATTCCTTCTCATTTTCAGTTTTCAGGCATGTTTTAGGAGTAGACAGCAGTGGGTATATTGAAAAATGCATACTTAGGGGTAATGTTTTATACCAAGGATAATGCTTTCTCCACTTGTAGAAACATATAAATGCCTTTTACTGAGCCACGGATAACTGCTCCTTCTGGTGCTTTTTATTGTATGCTTTTATTGTATCGCTTCTGAACCCTGAATCTATCCCTTGAAAATTCAGAAAGCATTTTTTATGATTATCACTGATTTTGATCACTGACTTAATATCAAAATATTATACTGACAGCTTACACCATTGGTCTCTATTCTTTACTTTGAAGAGATGGATCTTTTGATTTTTCTAAAAGTGAGGTAATTATACTTAAGTATGAGAAGAAGAATGAGAGACTTGCTAATTGGCAGTTGGAATCTAGTAGAGTTATTTCCTAACCTTCACTTTTAAGATGAGATTTGAGTTATAAGATCATTAGGATTATTAATGTGAGATGAAACAACTTGTATCTATATACATGTTTGTATTTTATGTATCTCAACCAACAATGTTTCATGATATATTACTGGGAATAACAGAAGGGTGAGAAAATCCAGATTTTGTGGTAACAACAAGTAAATGGCCAGCTGGTACCTTCTTACTTTTCTAGTCAAATACACCTCCAACTTTTAGATAAGAAGAAGCATTATAGAGGAATAAGAAAAATAAAATAGGATCTATTAACATAGCAGAGAATAGAAACTATAGATAACTGTTAACATACCAAAAGTTGCATGCCTGTGCCCCCATCTTCATCTCCAAGAGGCAGATTGCTATATATGATTGCTGCTGCTATGCATCTTGAAAGCATGAAGAAGCTGAACAAATGTATATATTAATATTTGAGCAGAAAGATTTGGTCTGCAATGAAAAATGGCTAAAGGAGGTGGGAAGAAAATAAGACATACCAATAGCGGAACAGGATAAGCTGTCCTAAAGGGACTGGAGGCTTGCAACTAGCCAATACTTTCAGCAAGATGCTCTTTCATGTTATCAGTATATCCAAACTTATCCACATAACTTAAATATCCCGTTTCTTCAGAAACCAAGAAAACATCTTGGTTATTCCTTAGGAAAAAAGTAGACTTGGAAGATTTGAAATGATCTGCAGTTCTGTCGTGTCTGTTACAGGAAGGGAGAAATTCTTAGTCTTAATTGCTGGATTAACTGGAGTCCAGGAATGGGTAGTGAATCAACAGAAGAGAAACTTGCTGCTGGAGAAGGAAATGTTAAGAGTAGACGTAGAAAAACACCAGAGAATATCTTATGGTAACATTAAGAGGTTTGTTCTTGTAGGAATTGAAGCACAAGACATGAAAGACTTGTCTTTTGGGGAAAATCAAGATGGGAATTGCTCAGTTATGTTATAAAAAGTTTATCTTTACATACACAACGGTGCACAAAGGAACAACTGTGGTGGTGGGGAACTCAAATAATACCCTGCCAGATTATTCCCAGGCTTACCACAGGAGAGTAATCAGCCCGAAAAAGGCTCATCTCCACGTGCTGCCTATCTCAGCTGCCTATCTCAGCTCCATAAAGGAGCACAGATGCACCACGTCAGGCAAATTATCAACAAGCAGTGGTGGCTTGGCCCCAGACAACAGCCAAACTCCCACCTAGCCACTCACTTTCCCCACTCAGCAGGAAGGGAAAAGAGCATTAAACCACCTTTCCTCTCTTCTTTCTCAAGTTCAGTTTCACTCCTTCACTCTGAACTCTTCTACCTCCACCCTGTGCAGCACAGAGGTGAATGACCCTCTTCTCACAGAAGATGCCCCAGCAGCACCACTGCCAAAGTCTTGACACCAAGACCCAATATACAGGCTAATAGCCAGCTAAGGAAAGGGAGCTCCTACGCCATCTCGTCCCAGGGGGATCACAGGAATCCACTCTGCTCTGTGGTCTGGGAGTGATATCCACCACTATGAGACAAACTTCCCATTTGTAGAAGGGACTGACGCATTCACAAAGGTGTCCTACTTGCTATGGTTATTTACCAAACCTTTAGATGAGTATGAGGGAAAATCCTGTGACAACTGAAGTACCTGAATTGAGAACAATCTAGTTTATTGTCAAAAAAATGAGACCTAAATTGATTCTTGTGGGTAGAATTGGTTTATTTGAATAAAATGTACACTTAAAGGCACATATTCAGGGTATTTTGAAAGCAGGTAGCTCACTACAAATGGATACCTAAATTGTGGCAGCCAAGAAGCAGATAGAGACCTGAGAGAAACAAGCAAAGACTGGGTTCTCTACTAACTGCCTTGTGGAATTTGAGAAACCCAGTTACAATTGGGAAATAAATACAGGAAAAACCAGGGGGCCTTTGGGAGGGACAAAATGTATGGATTTCAGCCTTACTGCTGTTAGATGCAGGGGCCTGGAGCTGCTGCTGCCATGCCTCTGTTTTGCTAACAGATCTTTCAGCCTCTGCCAGTGCCCAGGCACTGCTTCTGCCACAGCTCCTCTGGGACTTACTAGAATTACTCTGTGCTCCTGGTGCCACTACGCTGTCAGTTCACCTGCTTGGGGTGGTCCAGAGATCTAGTCCCTCCCTTATCCCCACTGTGTGCACCATAGGTCATCCTCTGCATCCATAGAGTAAAACAAACAGTGGCTGGAGGAAGAAAGCCAAGTATGAAGGGCAAAATAATTTAACTGAGTCTATACATGGAGTTGTAGACATGACTTTCCTTTATCTAAGTCAATTGCTCTACAGGAAGATCTCTTATACACTGAGAAATCTTTGCAACAATCACAGCATGTCTACCTTGAGAGTACAGCTCTTTAGAGCTGCAAAGCAAACCTCTTACTATTCTCTCTTCTGTCCTATTGGCTACAAAATAATGAGGGAGCAGGATCAGAGAGGGTTAAAGTGGGGACCTGAAGAGACTTGGTCTCCAACTGTGAAAATCTTGTTGACTGGCAGTCTAAATGGGAGTTGAAGTGCACAGATGACAGCAAACAGTGTGATAGCAGGAAGAGAGGCAGCTGGAAGCTAAGGATGCAGGAGCAGTACCGACAGCTTCTGTTCAGACCCCATTTCTACCCGAGCTTTTCACTGCAGCCATCATGGGAACTGGCCAAGAGACCAGGGCTTCCTCATTGGTGCAATTCACAAGAAAAATAGATATCTAATTCTGATACTCAGGTATCTATGTGATAAGCACTGAGAGTTCTTAATACCTATGGACTTTATCTTCTCCTGCAGTTAAGAAAGGCAGGCAGACCATCTTATTCTGCCTGATACTGCCAACAAAAGTGAGAAGAGGGCTGACTGAATGTCGCTAATATTCCTTTGAGATTTTTAAATAAAATTTACAGTGGACCCTGTTCTCAGACATCCTCCCTCTCCTCCCAGAAATCTGAGTAGAGCTCTCTAGATTCTGTCCTGGTGATACTTCCACCTGTAAGCAATGAGGGTAGAAACTGTTTTAGTCTCTAAATCATATTCTAAAGATGCAGCCATGATGCTTGTTTTTCCCGTTTCCTGCTGTGAAATTACATTAAACGAAACTAAAAATACACTTTCTATTACTGCTTTTTCACGCAATCAGATGCTGTACCAACTACAGGGATGTTATTTACCTGTCAGGATAAAGACAAGTTAAAGTTTGTAATAGGAAGTCCTGAAGACATTCCCTCTACTTTTCTGAACTCCATGTGATGATGTTTAGGGCGCCTGACTTCAGTGAGACAATGTTGCATAATTAGGATTGACAAGCTGAAATTCAAAATTGTGATTATTTTTTTTTTTAAAGATTGTCATCTAATTGCTAAATAACAGAAAGGAAGTGCTGAGAATCTCACTGGTTACTTGTGTTTAGAACTAGAATAGAAAACATAATAAAAAGGAATACTGGGAGAAACCATCCTGTCCTCTCATAGTTTCTTCAGATATCAGCAGTCTAAAAAAAGCCTCTTTCCCCCCAGTTATATAATTAGAGGAATTCGTACATTTGCATTTAGGAAAGCAGCCCCTTGCAAATGTGTTCTACAAAGCCATTTTATGAAAAGAGCCATTTCCAAATCATGCTGTTCTTCTAAGTGTGCTAAAGCATAAAGTGTAATTAGACTTCTTGCTTCAGAATTTAGTGGAAAATGCTTAAAAAGAATTCAGCCCTCCTTACAGCATGAGTCACCGGCTGGCTGGGGGCCTAAAGAGCCACATCACAGTCCTCTATCCTTGTTGAAAGGGATGTTTGTCTATGAACTTGCCATCACAAAAAAGAGACATATGTTTTGCTGGTGGCATTCCCATATGTTTGCAGAGAGATGACGAGAATCTGTTCCCGTCTCTGTAGGACTCTCGTTCCCACTACAAGAAGGACCAGCAGAGGAAGAGCCTCCCTCTTTTCACGTTCTTTGCTGTTGGAGGAAGCACTGGGAAACTCAGAGGAACTTTCTATTTTGTCAGTGGGGAGGAGGATCAGCAGGCAAAGTCCTTCCAGCCCAGCGCTGAAGTGAGTTATGTGCGGATCTGCTCTGTGGCTCATTGGGCACCAGCTGTTTGCTTGGTATGTAAAACATCAAAGGGATGGACCATACTCAGTGAAGGTCACATCTTCAGGCAATTTTGTAGCTTTCAAATGTATGTGAACTTTTGATTTCTCATTTCCCAAAGATAATTTCAATGTAATCGGGCAGCCTTAAGAGCCAAAAAAGCCTTCTTGTTACATATGTAGCTACTATAGCAACTCCTTCATCTGCAAAAGTACTAAAGCTTTTTGAAGAAACATTTAAGAAGAGATTTTTCTTTTGGCTTTTCAGAAATTATTATTATTATTATTATTATTTTCAGACATGGGGAATTTGTGTTTTGGCATAGCTGTCTTGAAAATGGCTGTATTACGTGACCTGAAAATTAAAAAGATAACAGTCGATTGCATCAAGCACATAGGTGATAGAATTCAAGCCCAAACAACTTAAGATTCACAAAACATTAATTAATGTAAAATAAGTTTTATAACAAAAAATTTTAGTCATTTTTGACTATATGCTAAATATACAATTTGTTACTTATTTATGAGCATGAAAAATTTAAGTTAGCCTGCCCTCACTTCCCATAAAATGTTAGTGGAAGCATTCAATGTGCAATGTGGGAGTCACGACTTCTACAGGAACTCTAATTTTTAATTGTGCTGTTCAGTGTGGCCTCTAGAGAACCCTTCATACTCATTTTAAATTGGATTCAAAGTGGTCTTTGACAGCTAGTCTAAAGTCACTTGGAGGACTATTACCTTATGTATCAGAGAATGAGCTCTTTAATACCAGTCTCCTCTTATCCACATCCTTGATTCATGGTAACATGGCAATTTAAAATAGAGAAGGCAGCAAGATAATATTCTATATGTTTCAGTCAGGAATGCCCAGACAAAAACTCCAGATTTCTTTGAAGGATTTTCTAACCCCAGTGCAACTTTCTGTTCGGCTTTCAATTGATGGCAGTACTGCAACGTATCACCCAAACAATGTCCTAGAGGGAAGCCACAAAAGTGTCATACATAAGAAAACCAATATGGTGAGATAAAGAGGAGTTACAAAGTTTATCATAACAGTCCCTTAAAATTTTGGAGGTTTAGATGAGGTGTGCATGTGCCTTTCCGAGATTTGGGCCTGTTTTATTTATAAGAGGAATAATGCATGCCCAGAGAATAAATAAAGATGGCTTACAGTTGTATTTGGTTTAACTGAAACAAGGAGGCTATTTTGGAATGACATTTTGGTTTTCTCAAAAAAAAGGAGAAGTTATTCAACATTTTCATGAAGCGAAACACTCACTAACCAACTATATATTTTGTGTCAAAGATATACGATCCTCATGTTGCTCTTTAGCTCTGACAAAATGCTTCTTGCAACATTAAAGATGAGTTCTGCTGAATGCTTGTTTATTTAAAATAATCTGTGAGCTTTTTCTGTAGCTGACTGAGCATGGTTTTAATAGTCTTTTACTAGACAGTATAAATGGAAGGTGCAGGATATATAGAAGGGAAGCATGCTGTGTAAAGATAATGGAGTCTAAACACGTATTCAGTATCTCTATCCTATTCAGCTGTTATCTTTACTATCAGAGTCTGTATTTTTGTGTTATTTCTCATCCAAAATATTACCCATTTTTTAAAGTGTTCTGCCATGCAATGAGTAATTTGGATTGACTCTACAGCATAAGACAAGTTACCAGCTGCTTCTGGCAACTGATTGTATTCTTATTAATTACAGTCTTAATGCATGCAATATACACTAATCACAGTATTACTTTTGCTTTTGAATCAGTCTAATAAGCTTAATGCCACTGAGGGTTTTACCTCTTGTCAGATCAAATTTTACAGTTTATTGTGCTAGAAGGATCAGACTTTCTGAAGCAGAATTATTGGTGAAATCCTGATTTTATTGCAATCAGCTGGAGTTTTCCCTGAAGCTTAGCTGACAGTCAGCTTTCTATGAAGAGTTTCTCATTTTTAGGGGATGGGTCTAAGAAGAAAGGGCTTGGACATTTGAAATCCTGTCTTGATCCTTTCCAGAAATCAGGAGTTGAGTTGAACTTGTGTGGGCACTAAGAAAAAGGAGAAGCATCAGGAGTGAGGAGGTACAAACCTTTCCATACTAAAACCCCATCTTCAGCCATCCCTTCCAAAAAATTTGACATTAACCTTTGCAAAACTTCACCAAGAAGGCCACTTTACATTCTTCTTTCATGTTAGCCTACAAACCAAGACTGAATATTGTCCTGACCTTACAAAACAAGGCATCTCTAGAGGGAAATGCTGTATAAGATGGAGTTCAGACACACTGGCATCCCTCAGCTACCACTTTTATAACTCAAGCAGCCTCTTACCCTGTTTTTGGACTGGAGCTGAGGCAGAGCTGCCTTTGGAAAATGGTCCAAGGCAGGACCACGAAGGACTTTTCTCCGATCTACGTTTGTCATGGTTACAATAAACAACAACTCTGTTATACTCTGTTCTTCTGACCTCAAGTGGCTGCAAGGAAGAGAGGTGTGACATTTATTTCAACCCTGTCAGTAACCTTAGATATAGTATTTAGCATAAGATATAGTAGCTAGCTTCATAAGACAACACTTAGATAAGGGTGATCAGAGGTCTGCAACATATGACTTGCGGAAGCACATGATGTTGAGGGGCTGAGATAAAGACGAGACTGACAGATGATCTAATTGTGTCCTACACCTTAGTGAGCAGTTAAAAAGATGATGGAGCACTTCTTGTTAGTGCCAGATACTAAAACAAGGAAATACCCTACAGGAACCATGGGAGGGTTTTGCAGTTTTCTCTGCCCAGCAGCTGGAACCCTGCACTAGTACCACCAACATGCCAGGCTGATCTCTTGTACAATCAGAATTGATGGCTTGGCTGATTTACACCATGATGTTTTACAACAGACAAGGAGATTTTGCAAAGAGAGATCAGTGCCAGCCCTGCCCTCCTCTACTTTAGCTGGGTCCCTAGAAGAGTTTGAGACCTTTTCTCCAAAAAGCTGATCCAAACGGAAAGATTGGTGGCAGCCTTAATGTCAGGTCTTTCCTGAGCAGTGGCTTTTTCATGGCATGTGGCAGGGTTGACAGGCAACAGAGGTCTGGCAGCATCTGTTCAGTGTGGTGACCCCTTCTGAGAAGGCCACCTGACCAGAAGTGACTTAGACCAGCCTGTGAGGTGCTTGATTTAGGGGTAGGAGGGCCTTGTATGGGTCATCTGGGATTACTGCTTCTGCATCCCATGTTTATCCCAGAGAGACTTCTGCTCATCATTGAGGTGAAGTGTGCTTCCAACCTGCCTGTGGCTGTGTAGCCTCCTTGATGCAGGTCTTGCATGATCCAAGTCTTCCTCCTCTCTGCGATTCAGAGGTTTCCTTCTTTGCAGGTACTCTCTGCAGAGGTGATGACCCTCCTGACCCTCCTGTATGAGCAGTATCTGCAATCTTCCTGTGCTACAGATCTTTGCAAATAAGAGATACCTGTGGGATGGAAATATCCTGGGGGCATGAGGCAATGCCAATGTCACATTGCCTTTGGGGTATGTACTGGAGAACAGGGGTGCTTTAGTGTTAAACAAGTGAAAGTCAAAGTCACAGCCCAAGGGCTGGAGATGCCTTGGAAGACGTTTTTCTTTACAGACTGCACAGAGAGAGGTGGTGGAGTCTCCGTCTCTGGAGACATTCAAAACCCACCTGGACATATTCCTGTGCAACGTGCTCTAGGAGGACATGCTTTGGCAGAGGGGTTGAACTAGATGATCTCCAGAGGTCCCCTGTAACCCCATATCATTCTGTGATTCTGTGATTCTGTCAGGGCCAAGTAGACCCAGAATTTCCTCTGAAAGCCCTTGCAAGGCTTGCAAGTGTGCTTCATGGCCAAAAATGCTGTTGCTGCTTGGGGAATTTAGCCTTATATGTGTTTCCTGGTATGACTAAAGCATGAGTTAGTAAAAATGTAGTGCAATTATTTGCCTTCCTTTTTAAGCACTTAAGCTCATTGTTTATATACACTATTAACATGCTCAAAATCCCTGAGAACCTGTTGTCTGATTCTTTGTGGACCTGTACCTAACCAAGTCATCCACATTTCTGCTGGTGGGCCTGGGCACAAAGGACTTAAGGCTGAAACTGTTCCACAATTAATAAACTGCTTGGTGGCCTTGGCACGCCTGAGGGAGAATTCTGAAAGGCTATTTCTCCTACATAATCTTCCAATGGAGCCTATTGCAATGCTGTGATAAGAGATGATGCCACACAAAGTGAAGCTGGAACATTACAATATTGTATCACTGGATGTCAAGAACTGCTGCATGAACAGAGAGTAAGATTCTTTCCGTATCTGACTTGGACCAAGTGGAGCAAACCCCAAGGGAAAAAAAAAAATGGTAAAACAAGCCCACAACAGTCAGTGGCTTAGTAATTAACCCCATTGTTCAAATATTTGAATACAATTCATGCTCTTGCATGTTTTAGTTCTGACAATTCGACAGCTATAATGTTCCATTTTCATGCTTTATGTGCTTCAGTCCTTTGAAGTCAAAATGGTTTGCTATGCATGTCTTATTATGAACATTTCCTGTGTTGGTACATGTTTTCTTTTTCACAGTTCGTTACATATTTCTGTTTCCATTTTCCATTATGCATCTCGGCTATTGTATCTCCTTTGGCATTTCACATGCTATGCTGCATTAGGCATTTAAATTCTTGGTTTTGCTTGTCATTATGAATGATCGTTATCACAAATCATTTTATTTCTGATTTCACATCTCATTAGTTATTTTCCAGACCCTCACTGTGGATTTCAGTGTTCATGTTACACCATACACTGGGGTGTTTGATTCCCATCAAACATGGATTTTTCACAACCTGTTACGGATTTTTCTTTCTGCATTTCATCATGCATTTAATCTTTCATAGTTCATTCTGCATTTTCCCTACTGCATCACATGATTCATTACTTAACTTTGCATCATTTTCCTCTTTAATCTTAAAGGTGTGTTCTGCATTTTGCTTATTGTTACTTTTCCAGATTTTGTATTTCATGGCTGATTACAATTTTCAACTTACTATGCATTCTGATATCAAATCATATTATGGGTTCTCATTTTCACATCTCATTACCCACTTTTTTGATTCTGCATCTCAATATGAATGCTTTTTTACATCTCATTATCAGTTTCTAGTTTCAGATTTTGCTGTGCCTGTTCATTTTTATTTTACTGCTTGGTTTTGCTTCGGCATCTCAGTATGTACTTTTAGATCTAATTAGGAATTTCATGTATCGTTCCTTATTAGTCAATTTCCTTTTTGTTGCCCATTACAGACTATACATAGCAGCCTGAGCATGAGCTTTCAGATTTCCCCATGCATTTTCCTTTTCTCATGTTCTTCACCTAGATGCTGAGGGAACTGGGCATGTTTAGTTTGGAGAAGAGGAGGCTGAGGGGAGACCTTATTGCCCTCTACAACTACCTGAAAGGAAACTGTAGAGAGGCAGGGATTGGCCTCTTCTCCCAAGNTTTCCTACTAACATCTTACTATGATTTTTCAGATCTGTCTTGGTTTTTTTACACCTGAGTAAACCGTCTTTCTTTTGCACCTCAATAAATATATTGAGTATCTCCCTACTCATTTGAATGGTATATTGCAAATTTAATTTTTGTATCTCATACTAGATTTTCATTTACAGAATGCATAATGAACTTATGTTTTTGTATTTTTTGAAACTTGGTGGTGCTGCTTCTTAACGTGCATTTTCATATCTACAATCCTCATGTTTTCTTTTCAGATTGTGCATCATTTTCTGTGGTTTTTTTTTTTTAGGGTAATTTCTACATTTTCCTTAATGCGTGCAATTATGCATCTTGATTTATTTCTAATGACATGTTTCAGATTTTGTAGCTTATGACACATTTCCAGTTTTGAATACTCTCATGCTTTTCTTCTTTATCCATGCATATTTATTTTTGCATTTCCTTATGGATTTCCCCTTTCAGAATGAATTTTCTTTTTTCTTTTTTTTTTTTTCTCCCCAGGCTTAAATTTTTCTTAGAAATTTTCCTGAGTGAATCACCTGGTTTTGTTTTTTAACTTATACACTACCTCCTTTGGTGTATAACGTTACCCATTTTAGATTTTTGCATCTCCTCTTTCAAATTTTATATCTGTTTTGCATTTCAGTATTGAGTTCCATTATTCACATCTTGTTCCCCATTTGTCTTTAAAATGCTGTTACACATTTCCATCTTACAGTCCTTATGCATTTCTTACATTGCATTTTTCCACTTATTGAATACTTTTTTGTGGTTTTGAGCAGCTTCGTATCCTCTAGATATGATCTTTGTTCATCTCACCACGTATTTGTCTACCATCTCATTATAATTTTTTCAAGTTTTCCTTTTGTTATATATGTTCTTAATGCAGGTTGTTTTTTCACAATTGATTAGGTCTTAAATTGCACATGTCACTATGTGGTTCTTTTCACCTATCATTGAACCGTTTTGCTTTTTCAAATCAGTATGCATTTTCATCTTTAACACAAACTCTTCCCTGCAGCTCAATATTTATTTTAACTTTGCTATCACATGCACTCCCATCCCCTTGCATGTATTCTTGTGTCCCTTATTTCCCACTTGCCACTATGTTGCACTATTTCATTTTTACTTTCAGAGCACATGTGCCTTTTTTGTATCACACTACAGCTTTTTATTTTTACCTCTTATTAAATCTTTTACTTCTGTCTCCTTATTTTGAATATTCTTTCCCGCAGTCTGTTATGTTTCTTTTTTGATATAATACTCTGTATCTTTTTATTTGCACTTCCTCCTGTTTACATATTTTTCTTTATTACACATCAGTCTGTGGTGCTGTCTGCATTTCACTTTTTCCTCTTCTTACATACTTGCATTTCATTACACCTTTTTCTACTCACCTATGACCTATTAGTTTTCACTTTTACACACATGTTCTTTTTTATATGTCACCTTTCATTCTTTACCTCCTCAGAAAATATTTTTTTCTCCTTTGCATGTCAATTATTTTTTTGCTTCTCATTGAATGTGTTCCTTTCTGCAGCAGCACAGTAGTTTTTGTTGGCATCTCTCATGCACATCTCTTTTTTCACATAGAACTTGCCTGCCTCTCATCATCTCTCCCTTTCCACCCCTCAGTATGCAAGATTTTTCACACACCACTACAGATCTGGCTTTCACATCTCAAAATTAATTTTCATTTCCCTCTCTGTCACAATAATTTTGAGTAGCTGATCACTCAGAGGTATTTATTTTGCCTTTGTATATACTGTCTTAATGCTTAGCCAAAGTGTCCTTCACATGATTACTTGTTCCTTTTTTTTTTTTTTTCTAGTTGCCCCTTGTGTATCTAAAAAAAACTGAATTGAATTGGTACTTCTTTCTTTTCTCCCTACTGGATGACCAAGTGCTTTTCTTTCAGAAAGAATAAGAGGGAATAGAACTGAAAATACATGTCAGCACAGAAAATGCATTGCAGACACTATGGGAATACAGCAAGTTGAAGATGAGTGTAAGCTTAAAAGCATAATTAGGAACCTTTTGTCAGGTTTGTTCGTTAAAATCATACATATTTTGAAATGCTGATTGCATTAGCAAGCACTCTACATTTTCATAATCAGATTTACTTTATGAAAATCAGATTAGGTAGGTTCTTGGCTCTTCCCAGTTTACCCTGGGGGAGTGGAAAAGAGGTAAAAGAAATTCAGTTCTCTGGCTTGCTTCATGGTTTCAGTAGTACAGATTAGGAGAATGGTGATGGAGGTTATGTGGCTGCTACCCTTGATTAACTGAGCACCTTCTGAAGAACTGTAAATGACTTCCAGCTCAGCATCCCACCACAGCTCTGAGGGCATTGCCTAGCTTCCTGACCCTGACTATCCCCACATGGAGCCTCACCCTGCCTTGCCCATGGTCCTGGAGCCACTTTTCGAGTTGAACCTGGGGCCTTCAGCTCCTGTTTGAGCTGCACTGTAGGAGTGCTGATCTCCAGCCATGTCCCTGCCCATCTGGGCTCTGACCTGCAGGCTGTCTTCCCAGCTTGGCCTTGGGTCTGCCTCACCATCACAGATTTCCCTGGACTCTTGGCTGAGCTTGGTTGTTTCCTCCAGCCTGTCCTGCTTTCTCTTCTGGGACACTGTGGGACTGGGTACTGGTGGGCTGGTGAACCTCTGCCCTGATGGCTGCAGAAAAGGTCTTGGGTTGTTCCTCTTTGACCTCCTCCTCTCAACTGGGACAACATTGTGTTGTGTCAGCCTAGGTTTTGCCAACCATGCATACTTTACCTCTCCCTGGGCAACCTGTTCTGGTTCTGTATTGCCCTCCTGGTGAAGCCCCCAGGCCGCCAAATGCAGTTACTGCTATTCGTTATGTTGCCTAGCACAGTGAAATGTTTTTTTCCCCTTGACTTTGCAGTTCCTTCTCCAAGCAGTGTAGACTGTGGTCACGTGGTCCTTCCAGTCCTCATCAGTTAGAGAGGAGAACAGAACAAGGTTATTGGTACTGCCTGTGTTTGTGGGCTGAGTGTTCCTATCTGCATTGATCTGTGTGGCTGGATGTCTGTGTATGTATATACGTGTTGTTCATGCATGCACCTGTCTATGTGCCTGTGGCCAGTACATGCTCAGCCTTCCTACTGGTTGGTCTTGGAGGTGTGAAGCTGCAGCAGCATTTCTCTCCTGAGGTACTGAATTTTGCAAGTCCTAACTCATAACTGCACCGCCAGGTCAACATCCTCTGCAGATCTACTGAAGATGGTACTTCACTGCAGTGGGCACCCAGGCCAATGATGAAAATGTATAACCACACCGGCACCAGTATGAATATCCAATTCACTTATTGATATCTTCTAACTGGATATTAGTCACAACCTTCTGAGCATGTTAGTCCAGACAATTTTAAGCCCAGCTAACAGTTGTCTTGTCCATTATACTCATTCCCAGTTTTCAAATTAGGACACTGTGGAAGTACCTAAAGTCAAGGTATATCATGTCCACCTCTCTCCTAAAGTTTTGTCTTTTTCTACTCCCTTTTCCCTCTGTCTCAAAGAGGCTTCACAGGGAAAAAAAGAAAAGCTCTCTGATCCCTAGATATTTCCTATGGTGGGAAATCTAGACATGTTACTATTAAATGTTTATCACACTAATTATTATTTCTATGTCTTATATGAGCTACTACAAGCTGTAACTGCTGAGAGACATATATGGTCTATCTCCCTGTATCTATTACATGGGGTCAGAAAGTTGGAAAGGAGTTGTGGCCCTGTTTTGACAACAAGGGACTTGGCAGCGTTGTAGGAGAAACAGGCTATTGGTGAATTAGTTCCCTTGAATCCAAACCAGCTTGATCCCACCCCAGTGAAATTGTTTCCAGCAGTTTGATTAAGGACTGTGGTTTTTTACAAATTTCTATGTTATCAACGTTATCAATGCTATTAGTTGTCTAAATATTGTGTTTAAGGGCAGGTAACTGTAAAATTATTTTTACAGGAGAGGAAACAAAAGATGTCATTCACAAATAAACTTACCTGATGAAGATAAATTATATTTGAAGCTGAAAAGTGAAAAAACTAAGGAACAACTGACTGAGTGTCAGGAAAATGAAAATGAAGATCTTGCATCATTTTCAGTTGTGACAGAAGTATCTCAGCATGTTGTCCCAAAGCTACTGATTTTCTCGCTTCATATCATGAATGTGTAGAGTAAGTAAGTCCACTGAAGGAGTAAAAAAGTATAAATCAACAAACACAAAGACTTAGCTCAGGATAAAACTGGGTCCAGTACCCACCAAACATTCATCCTTTTATGCATCGTTCTTGAAATTCTGCTTAGAAAGGATGTCAGATCTTTGAATTTTACTTTGTATCTGTTCTTAACTTCTGCGTTTTTGAATGCTTAAGAGTAATGTGTTACTTGCTTACGTGTCACTGTTAAAATTCAAACTTAAAATTCCCAAACATGATAGCAATTTAAAGGAACATGAATAAATGAGATTATGAGGGAAATTTTTGTGCACAAAAACTTCCTATATTATCTTCCCTAATGACAGTTCATTTATTTCCAGACTGTGCTACGAAATCTGTATTTGCCTGGACAGCAGTTTCCTGTGAATCTGGAAGGCACTTGCTTTGCTACTGTACGTAATTTAGTTCCTGACTGGCATTTGTAGCACTGATGTATAACCTGAATATGGCTGTGGCTGCTTAATTGCACTTACATTTGTTCTGAGTAAAGGTAGGCAAGAATAAGTGCAGTAACTTTGTTCAATGTCTGACCTCTTTTGAAAGGACAATATCCTTTGTCATGTGTTCCTTTTGCAGTTCCTTATAAGCCATTAAACAAATAAAGTGCCTAAAAAGTGCAGTATGCCAAATAAGATTATGATTTTTCATTTTCATTCACTGTCTGTGAGAAACAGGATGCCTGCACTTGTTATGTGACAGATTTTCATGGGAATGATTTGATTGGATTTTTCTGCTGAAGATTCTTATTCTGGATACCTGGCAGTCTGGGTTCTGATGTTGAGTGCTGGCCTAATATTCCATGATGGCCAAAGGTTTAAGCCAACTGATGACTCTTACATATGTACACAAGACAGCTAGCATTTGGCTGGCATAACCTGGGAGCAGTGCCTGAAATCATGCACTGCATTGGGCTATTGCCCAGTGTAAATGTATTTGGGAAATATTAGGGCAGTATTCAAACTTGGAGATCTGTCAATCCAGCTACATCCCCTGTGGGTGTAAAAAAACAACGAACAAAACACGGTGGTCTAAAGATATAATCAGCATAAGGCTGTAATATCTTATTAGACTAAATAAGTGGTATGATGAGGAGAAAAGCAGACAACTTTTGAGCAGGCAATCTCTTCTCCAGGAGCAGCAGACACCAGATGTAGTTAGGGATTCATATTATGTCCTCTAAGGTGAGTTGTTTATCAGAATAACTTCGAAAGGAAAGACACCTGGAGTCTTCAGAGCAGGTAGGATATTAGTGCAAAGGGGGAAAGAAAGAGGAAGAGAGAGGTTTTGTATTCTATGGAGCACAAGAGGATTGGAGGGGGAAGAAGGAGACTCCAATGTGCCATAAAAAGCATCTCTATTAAATCCACAGGTTTTGATGTCCTAGTGTTATGCTTTTAATTCCCAGGTGCATCTGTGCACAGTGTTTTCTAAGTCTCCCTTGAGGATCAGGACTGCTTGTTCTGTGCAAATAATTTCCTTACTGGCTGGGTGTTTCAACCTTTACATATTACCACAGGATTTAATTCTAGCTCATAGTGGTTGCTTACTTTCACCTCCACAGGTCTGCTGGGTGACATATGCAGAGGTCAGATCTGAGAGTGGAGTAAGGTCATACACTTTCTGGAGCACAGTTTGAGTGCAAAACTTGCTTTATATGTTCTCTATGGTGATAAAGATTTTGCAGACTAGAATACCATGCAGAGCAAAATGAATTGAATTCATGCACTGAGAAAAAGAGCTGAGTGTTTTTTTATGTAAATGCAATCAAAAAATCCAAAGTACCAGTTAACAAATCTAGTAGAGTATAACAGCTGTAGAGAGCTGTCTCCTGTCAAATTAGCAGTAGAAAATCATCCGTTTAATGGATGGGTTTTCTTAAGGTGTGCAAGCAGATGGCTGGGTCACAGCCTAAGATTTAGCTAAGACTAAGAAACTGTAAAGAAACTAAGAAACTGTAAAGAAACTAAGAAACTGTAAAAACTAAAGACTGTAAGAAACTACAGGACATGAGAAATTCTTGAACATAATAACACAGTATGAAGATGACAAAAGTTACAGGTAGTACCCTGAAGAATGGTCAGATTTCACAGAGGGTTATGAGGGTCATGTGTGAAAGATAGCCAAACTTCACTGACAATTGGAGAGGAGTATTAAGGATCTTTAGGGGAGCACAATCCTGCAAGACTCCCAGTATATGGGTAACTATAACAATAAAATCATGTAAGGCTTACATTATCTAAATAACAACACCAGAAATACCATATTTGGGTACATATGTGGCAAAACATAGACCAGTAGGAAAGACTAATTAGATAGGTGGCGTTTTTTGGGGAAGGGGGTAAGGATGAAGAAACAGAGGGCTCAAGATAAATGGGGAGAAAAAAAGTATGGGGAAACAAAGGGAAGGTGGGGATGAAAATTAATGTGTTAAGAAAGCATATAAAGTGTAATCAGCTTTCCTATCCAGACAGGGAAAAAACCCAGTTAATTATTTCATGTGAGATTCTTGTAGGAACAGACTATGCCCCCAGAGTGAATCTAAATTCTGTCCACTGTAGAACTTAAGCCTTAGACCTGCCCCTATAGGAGGAACTTATGCCAGTCAAGTCATGTGTGGTAGTTCATCACTTTTATACCAAAAATGAGAGAGACACCACCCCACATTTATTTCTCCCAGTGATATAACTATCACATCTTCAATTCTGTTTCCAGTAGGTTCAGAAAAATACCACGATTTGCAGTCTAGTTCAGACAAGATTAAAGTCTTTCTTTATTCTATTGAATCTGTTCTGTATTGCACAAAATAAATCTCATCATTCTAAGGAGAGAGCAAACAAAATGGGCTTGTGGAGGGGAGTCAGGGCTCTTAGCTAGGCTATAAAATAGCAGGGTTTGGGGTGTCCTTTTGGAAAAGATGTGTTTTTTTACTGTGTCACTCCACAAGCATTTGTGCTGACACAGTGCATGCAGTCAGGCAGGGATGCAAATATCCTGCATGGGCTGGTGTTGCAGTGGAAGTTTAAGGAAAACAGACTGATATAGAGCTTAATTGGCAGGTTAGTGGACATTTTGAGGAACATTCTGTGAATTCTAAATGTTGGTCTTGAGAATATATATATTCTTTTATTCATTTTTTAAAAAGTTTTTTAGAGTTCTCTGGCATCCAGTCAGTCAGTTGTTCTTGTCTTTACAGGTAATATTCTTTTAAGTATGGTATAGAATTTCCTTGAGTACTTCAAGGAAAAGAAAAAAACTGAGAGTAATTTAACCAGAAGAGACCTTGGGATACCATCTAGGCTGACCTCCTGCTCCAAGCAGCCCTAACTTCAAAGCTAGATATAGGATACTCCATAAAGTAACTTCTGCAATTTGCTAAGACATTAAGAGCAGCTCAGTTTAATTTCTAGCTTCTAGGCAGTCTGTGCTATTTCAATGCAAAATGTTTTTTTAGAATTAAATTCTGTATCCATATGTAATAAAAAAAAAATTAAAAATTTCTGTTGTACTTGCTCTTTATCAGTTTGTGACAGCTGCTTGGCTGTGGTTTTCCGTGCATCCAGAGACCCACCTTTCAACTTCTGTTGTGCTGAAGGGCTTCCCAGTCAATCCAAGCATGAATTGGGAGCTGGCCATTCAGGCTAGAGTGACATGCAGTCACCCTAGATTGCCATTGCTTACAAAGCTGAGCTGTCTCACTGAGGAAGAAGGCTGGACCATGTAACGTATGTGGAGAGGCTGAGGGATCTGGGTATATAACTCTGAGGAAATGAAGGTTTAAGGCAGAGGGAGAAACCTCACTGAAGTCTTCCTTTACCTTAGGGAGTGGTAG
Source organism: Nycticryphes semicollaris (assembly GCA_013400055.1). NCBI lineage: Eukaryota > Metazoa > Chordata > Aves > Charadriiformes > Rostratulidae > Nycticryphes > Nycticryphes semicollaris. The sequence continues at coordinate 688,680 of VXBJ01001578.1, forward strand.
AGAAGGTGGAGCTAGATTCCTCCTGGAAAATATCCAGCCTTGGAGATTTCTGAGATGTGATGAAACAAGGCCTGATACAGCACAGAAGGTAGTTCTGTGTGGAGGAGGACACTAGACTAGATGACCTTTTGAGGTCTGTTCCAAACAAAAGTATTGTACAATTCTTTGAATAGAATCCTGTGAACTGAAGATATCTGGTAACCTCTTTTCTAAGGTTCTAAGGTTTTTGCTATTGTTATTTTTTCTGAAAACAAAATATTAGAATAACAGAATAACTAGATTATTTTCATCCATAGTTTGAAGAATTTATTTTTGTAAGGAAGGATTACATAAAGAAAAGACAAAAATATTTCAGCTGTGGGCTGTGGAAGTTGTCTGTTTTTCCTTCTGTTATTATCACAGATGAGTTTGTGTTTGGAGTAATATATTCTTAATGGTCCACTGTTCAAGTTATCTGATAAGAGCAAGGTTACTTGTCAAAGAGTGGAAGAAATACACATTCTATGCTGGCTGAAGTCCAGACTGCCTGTTGACTAGATTTGCAGCTGTTGTGAATTATGAAAAATTACATAGAATAAGTGCTTATATAGATTTAAGAAGATGAGATCTCTATGCATTAATTTTAACTAATTAGATTATGTAAGAATTGAGGCACAAAGGACTGTTCAATTTAACATCAAAGTGTGAATTGAAGCCTTTTCTATGCCTGAAATACAGTCCAGTTTCATACAGAACATTTTTATATGGAGTTCAAAATCTCCTTCAAAACGACAAAAGTAAATTGCCCCCTTCCCTGACCTCTGGTTATCTTCGAAGGTCTAATCTGGATTTCTTGACTGCTGTAAGATTTGATGTGACTGATGCAACTCTCAAGGAAGAGTATTTGCCCTCCAGCTTACTAAAGACTACTGTGATTCAAAGGGGACTTGATTGCAAGTCAGTTTTGAGACCTAATGTTTTAATATGTAGCTCTTTCCCAAGACCCTAGAAAGCTATGCTTTCCCCATACTTGAAAATTAAAGTGAAAATCCATGACCACATTTGAAGCAAAACAAGTCATCTGTGAATTAAGCCAAGTCTTTTAACGCTAATTCTTCTCAGACCCAGTCCAGAAGTTTCAAGGCAGATGGACAGACAAGTCTGAGGTCAAACCAGGTAGGAAGTCCACGGCTTAGGCACAGCACTCAGGTCTAGGGCCAGGCATAGGTGTGCTATGACACAGCTAGAGACAAGCAGACCTACAGCACAGATTGGACTAACAGGGACCAACATCCCAGGACAGAGTTTAAATGGGCCTTGACTCATGGGCAGAAGGGGTGGATGGAGTCCATGGATAAAGCTGACCAAGGCCTCTTAGTGACCTCGGGGCTCTGACTCTTCTTGGAATTGTCAAGAACTGTCACTAACATTACATACACAGAAGATAATGAGTTTTCGGGCCCTGAACTTGTCTGTCTAGGAATTCATTGTGAGTCTTAGAACTTCATTAGATGTTTCCCATGGTCATCTTACCTATTTCAGTGCACAGACTAGCTGGAGATAATTTAAGCAAGTGCCTCTTCATTATCTGGGGTTTTTTTTTTCTCCTTTTTTTTCAATGAGACCTTGTTTACTACACACCATTCAGAGATGACTCTAATGAAATAAACAAAAGCTTTCTTCAGAAACTATTGTCTGGAACTCATCATAATATTACAAGCGTGCATGATACATTGCTATTGTGTCTTGTCTAGCTAGTACCCCTGAGGGGAAGGAAACTCTCACAGATTCAGAGAAAAGGCACTATTCATTACATTTCAAGCTGCAAATACTTGGTACAGTTAAAAAATCAGAAAAAATAATTTAAATCAAGCAATACAACCTCAGCTGCGGAATCCAAGAAGAGAGGAACATAAATGAGTTATTACCTTCAGGTAACCTCATTTACTAATCTAACAAGCATCCTTACAGGAACACTGAAGAGGCAAGGTTGTATAATAAGCGTACTAATTAGCATTTAATTTTCTTGATCAGGAGACCAACGTGGTCTCACAGGGCCACCTGCCTTGATCACATCACACCTTCGAACTCTGGTAGTTCTACTGTCTCTGTTATTATACTGTCCTGTTTAATCCACAAGGCACATATATCTAGTGTGCTTAATTAGATACTTAGGATTAAAAAAAAGGATTTTTGAAGTGAATATTAATTTTCATGCTTCTGAACTTTTTGTGCTTGAGTCTACTTGTAGCACTTCCATTGCATGACCTTTGTATCTCTGTCTTCTCTCTTACAAGAGCATGGATCACTTCAGAAAGGGGACAGTCAAACAGTCTGTCATAAGTAGATCTCTGGTGCACGTGTTTGTCACTAAAGATAATGGAAAGACTAACATCAACAGCTGGTATTATCTTCTATTTAAATCAGCCCTCATTACACAGATGTTTCTTGACAGCAGAGGAATGACAAAACTTGAGAATTGTAGGCACCATTAGACTTTCCAGAGTGGAAAGATACGCTAATTGCTACAGGCTGTCATAACATCACAGTCTCTTTCCCAGTCTGTGCCCCTCTCGCTTGTACACCTTTTTCTGTCTTAGCTCCCCAAGGGAAGCAAACAAGAAATACTGTTGCACTGGGAGTCTTTGAGGAGTCGGTGATCTTGAGCAAGCCCTGACAGTCATACTGGTTATTGTCCTTGACAGATCCATATATTTGCATGAGCGAGTGCTGCATAAGCCCAGGTAAACAGCAGTAAAGGGAAACAAGCTGAAAGGCTCTGGATACGATACAGTTCCTAGATATGTTTAGCAAGGCATGCTCTGATGGGCATAAAGAATGAGAGCTGCTATAAAAAGAGGTATGTTTTTGTTGCTACACTAGGTATAAGGAGACACAGTACTGGGAGGGACTGAACCACACTGTGCATAGGATCTGTGCAGCATGCTGCAGCAGTGTGTCTGATGCCTGTCCAGTGCTGCAGGACAGCAGGGTTTCCAGCACCTGAAGAGATGTAGGATTTACTCACTATCTATATTTCTCTTCCTATTTCTATTGTGCTGTTGTTGTTATTATTATTATTAAGGCAGTTTTGTTACACTATTTGCTACTGTGCCATTCCTACTGAGGTCCCCTTATGGTGCAAAACAACTGTGCAACTGAATGAAGAGGAGGGGAGTTAGCAGTTCCTTTACGAAATATATAAATAGTTCCTATTGTTTACATTAGGAACTATGAGGCGCGATGAAATGTAAGGCTTTGAGGGGTAGAGTTCCTCCTGTGATATGTAGTGTTAAACCTCTCAGTGGGGAAATGGTGAGAAACATATGTGCTGATATACCACTCCCTCATGACACCTTCCATCTTTTTGCATACTGAAGGGGAATAGCTCCAAGACTTTGTGGGGAGGTTGTAGCATGCATAACTGTGTGGAGAAAGCACTTCAGTATTTGTATCTAAGCTGAGCATAGTGTATAGGTCCTTTATAAAAAAACAAGAAAATCAACATAAGAGCAAAACATATTTGCTGCACTGCCTGCCTGTCTGTTTTGCTCTTCCTATTTCAGGATGGATAACCTGATTTTCTACTAGTTGAACATTAAGTTCTACCATTAAGTTGAACTCCTGTGAATACAAGGCAAGTACAGCATTTCACTGCAATCCATTGTTCTATTACCAGGGATATCATCATCAGAGTTCATTAAATACCTCTTTCAATTCTAGTTAAGTCTATCTTCACCTTTTCTTCTGGAGAGAACCACATATTTCTCAGCCTGCTAGATAAACAAACAGAAAAAAAGCCCAGGGAGACTGAATTATCACTGGAAGCAAGTTTCTCACTCTGAGACTCTCTTTTTTGTCTTGCTCTCCCCCTTTTTTTCTCCTTCCTAAGAAGACAATTTTGATTCAGCAGTAGTTTCTTCTCATGCTGAACTTTCATCAGTGAGAATATATGCTGATACAGTATGCTGCTATCTCCAAATCTTAACTGATAGCTCTCAGTCTTAGTATGTGTATTCAGACTATGCTTTCAGGTTATCTAAGAAAAAAGGAATCTTAGGAATTTGACTTTTCTTACAGTGCTCTCCAATAAAGAAAAGAAATAAATCAAGGAGTTCAAAGATAAACCTCTTCCCAGGTGAAGATGAACTTGAGTTTCCCTGTGAAGTCATGCGCCCTGTTCTGCAGATTCCTAGCTGAACTGAATTCAGTGGAGCTGAGGACTCTTCCACCAGAGCCAGCAGAATATATGGTGTCTCCATGGAAGTGGCGTACATTTCATACTTGCATTCTGAGAGCAGACTGTGGCTAAGTGTTCTGTAAAGCAGTCCTGTGATTAACAGTCCTAAAAAGCAAGCTTCTAGCAACTTGTATCCAAATACCCATAAAGCCTTTTAGAAAATAAATGTTAGGACTTGGAAAATACAACGTTGTTTCTTTAGAGAAATTAGATATGCTTTTGTTTGGACAAGCTCACACATTTGTATTATAAATTTCTTTCAGACATTTGGGTAATCAAATACTGTGCATATAAAAGTAGGTTCTGAATTATTTTATTCCCTTGAAAAAATGCTGCAAAGCAGAAGGATTAATTTTGCCAGTGTCCTATTTGGTAGACCTCAGTGCAACAATGAATCTGGATGAGAGACTCACTGAGAGATTTGTGAGATCTGCAGAAAGGTACAGGCAGATGAGATTTTAATGAAAAAGAGAAAGAAACAGAGGGTATTTTAATAATTTTAATAATTGCATTAAAATTATTTCCTAAGCAAAAATATCTCTAGCAGAACAAGTCTTACCTGTGAAATCAGAGCTAATGACATTTACAGTGACTCCTATTGTCATGAATAGTATATGTTTCTATATTTGTGTTTACCCTACATGAATGATCCAATCTTATAACACCTAAAGGGGTATAACAGAGAACAGGGGGCATGACATCTCACAAGCATAACAGAGAAAAGGGAAGAGGCAGCACTTAAAAGGAAAATTCTGAATAGATATCAGGAAAAAATATTCACCACAAGGGCATTTAAACAATGGAATGAGTTGCTAAGGGAGGTTGTGGAATCAGCATCCTTGGAAATGTTCAGAATTCATGTGGACAAGACCCTGATCAATCTGAATTAGCTTTGAAGGCGGTCTTGCTTGGAACTGGGCTTGAGTCAGAAGACTCCTTCCAGTTTAAGTGCTTCTGTTGTCCAGTGATCTCAGTTACACCACTGAGTGATAAATAACAAAAACTAAAAGGACTAATAACCAACTTTGCTGAGAAAGTTATGGGACTGCACAAGTACATGAGGAGCAAACATCAAAATACACTGCATCCAGTCCTGAAAAGGAGTAAAAGAGGGGGCATGCTGTGACTGCGATGGCTGCTGAGTTCCAAAATACATGGAAGTGCTTCACATGCTGCAGGTCAATGTGTGGAATTTCCTGCATTGCAAAGTCATGATATGAATGTAAAGCAATATTTAGTTAGACATATAGAATAATAATAACACTTGTATGTCCATAATGCTAAGCAAGGTGCAATCCAATATTTACATTTTGAGATATAATTCGATTACTTGCAATGTCTTTTGCATCTATGCCAGTAAACATCAGACCAGATGTTTTTAGATATAAAGTTACTTAAATTTTTCAGTTTTGCAGACCCCTATAGTAGAGGTAAGCATGAAAAGCAGAACAGTAAGTCAGTGGTAAGATACTAGCAAATATCATTACTATCTATCTCTTTCCCTTTGCTTGTCAGCGCAGATTAGGTGCCTGCAGGCAAGTATCTTTTGAGAATTTGAGGAAAACTCTCCTCATGCTCTGTGATGAAAGTCAGTCTTGCTGGTATTTAAAATTAGAAAGGAGGAGTAAGCACTCCTTTTTCTTCTATGCTTGGAGTACAGTCAGTGCAGCAAGAAGTATTGTTAAAAGAGATGTAAGCAATAGTCTTGAAATTGCAAAGGCACCCCTGCCTGCAACATCCTATACACTGGTAGATATCATTTTTCTGAGCATGCCATGGAGCTGTTGCATCTTACTGCAGTACAATCAGTCTCTTGACATAGCAATGCCTGTTTCACGTTCTTCTTCTAAGGGGGTGTTTTGTTTGCTTTTAGACTTAGAGTCTAATATAGTAAAATGTGAGCTATTATGACTGTGATTTTATAATAGGCATCAATAATTCAAAGCATCAGAATGTAACATGCATTCTGGAATGGATCACAACGTTGATCAAAGATAATAAAAGCATAAGCATTGATAAGAACTCTTCAACTTGTTTCAAATCTGGAAATGTATGCTGAGGAAGACTTCAGTAAGTTTCCTTTTGTGTTCATATCACATATGGTCTATCTCCTCATTTCTTATAACAATTTTCATTATCAATAAGATTGGATGACTTTTGAAACAGAGTTGTTAGAAATGGATCCTCTTGACAAACTATTCCAAACACTAATTATGGCGATGGAGTCTACTGCATTTCTGAATGTATTAGATTAATTTCTAAAGGTGAATCTTACGAGCTGAAAAATCTAATTAAAAGTTTAGTCTAGATTCTATTTTGAAGAATGGATGCATTTGAAAGAGTATATTTTAATCAGTTATAGATATTAGAAGACTATGCATCTCTTCAGCTATTTTCCAAACCGGTGTTCTCACCTATGAGAAATTCAGTCCACATTTGGAGACTCGGTGTTGAGGGATTAAAGTTTGCTTCTGAACTGTAAGTGCTAATGATACAGAAATTGTCTTAAAATGAGTTTTTCTGGGGTTATAGCATTTTGTCAGAAGTCAGTGGGCACAATATTCTCTCTTTTTTTCCTCCAACTTGTTCAGAAGTGTCACATTTGAGAGTGATGTCTGAAAATGCTCTTATGGTGCCAGGAGACATTTTTATTTCCAATTCTGTGATAACATTTCTGGAAATAAATTCTGCCAAACACAGTAATTAAAGAGACCTTCCAACTGTGCCTTAGTTTGCCCTTTTGTGTTTGTTTTCTGGACTGGCAACAAAACTGGTCATGGCAATAAAATATTCTGCTGGCATATCTTGGAGGCATATGTTCACCAAAAAGCCTTGCTCAATTTCTAGATTCCCAGCTCAAATAATTAACAGTATTTGCTATGATGCTAGAAAGAACTTAAATTTATAATTCTACTTCAGATCTTTAAAAGTGTATGTTACACAAGAGCATGCCATGCATCCAAGCTTATCACAACACTTTCCCAGGATATGTCTTTTTTCACCCATCTCTGCCAGATCAGTGGGGTTGTCTTCATCGGCTAAGATGACATTTAACGAAATTTCTAAACTTTAAGAGTGGGAGCAAATGCTGTGCCTTTTCTGTATTCTCTCGAGAAACTGTCATCATCTGTTTTCCACTGAGCTTCCTCGAAAGTCTCCCAAACTATAATCACCCTTACCCTTCCCACCTCATGTGTTCTTGTTGGTACCCCCCTAACAGCTTTCCTTGATTGTCTTAAAGCTGCCTGCTAGTGATTCTGAACCCAACCAGAGCAAAGCAGTGTAACCAACACCTGTTAAGATGACCCCATTTCAACTTCAAGTGCCAGGCCCTGTATGAGAAGCAAAATAAATTTAAAAAAAAAATCCTATATGTTTTTAATACTGGGTGTGAAGTTTGGGTTAGATTATCATTAATCCTGTTTTACCGAGGAAATTTGCAAATTAAAGTTTCCCACACTTAAAATATTTCTCCTACTACTTAGAAGGGGCCTACAGGAAAGCTGGGGAGGGACTGTTTATCAGGGAGTGTATTGATAGGATGAGGGGTAATAGTTTTAAACTGAAAGAAGGGAGATTTAGATTAGATATTAGGAAGAAATTCTTTACTGTGAGGGTAGTGAAACACTGGAACAGGTTGTCCTAGGAAGTTGTGGCTGCCCCATCCCTGGAAGTGTTCGAGGTCAAGCTCAATGGGGCTTTGAGCAACATGGTCTAGTGAGAGGTGTCCCTGCCCATGGCAGAGGAGTTGGAACTAGATGATCTTTAAGGTCCCTTCCAACCTTCATCATTCTATGATTCCATGATTCTGTGATTCTGTACCTTGCCATCGTGACAGGAGAGTCTCACAGTCCAGCTCTTCAAGTACATCCTTTCACTACTCTCATGAACTTTTTAAGAAATCTGAAATGTTAGCAATTTGGGCTGCATTTCAAATATTGATTGCAACCAAAAGTAATTCAGAACCCCCCCTTTTTTTTTTTTAAACCTTTGTATATGCAATCAAGAGAAAGGAGTTTCAAACTTTGTGTCATGTGTCATGATACATTTGATGAAAGCCTGAGTTCTGTCATCACGACTGCAGCACAAGTGAAATATAAGACTTCTCATTCCCCAAAAGCCGAAATTAATCTTTAGTACTGTTCTCATCGTTCAAATATCTGTTATTCAGATATAATATTTAATAAGTTCACAGCAAAAATTGCATTCTAAATACTTTGTGATATGATACTTAGACACTGCCTTTTATTCAGATCTTTTTGAATAGTTTAAAAAGTAATCACATTTTATTGTGTTAACTGCTCATGTTGAGCTCATCTAAATGGTAATAAGGGAGAAAATGAATGAATTATTTCATTATTTTTTCATGTTTTCCATAAGTATTGAACCATTTCTGTTAAAAGTTCTCCTTCTATTGATTTGTGTGCTCATTTCTGTGGATTATCGTTATCCATATATTGAAATAATTAATTTTGTAAAGCATTATTTTCCTAGAGGAAAGTCTTAAGATTTTCTGGACTTTTAGTATCAGTGAAGAGCAAAGCTGATTTTTAGCCTTCTCTTTAATATCAGCTTCCTGTAAAATTTGTTTTCTCATATTTCTAAGATAAAATATTCACCCTGCCTAATATTATACCCTGTGCTCTTCTAGTTCCACAAGGAATGTTTCTGATTTGTAACATCTCCCAAACCCAGTCCCCTTAACTGCTAAATTACCACTTCATCAAATTCTTTGGTCACTGAATTAGAACCGTGGAAATCTGTAGCACTGCCCATTAATTTTTGAAAGCTCTTATTCAGAGCAGTCTGAAATTTTATCTCAAAGATGTGACTGGGCCTTTTCTCACATGCGATAATAACTAGTATACCCATTTAAAATATCAGCAGTGTTAATTATGATGGAATTATGAGTACGAAGCTCATCCCACAGACAAAACCTTTCAACAGCTTTCTTCCAAATTGGCAAAATTCCTGACTCCCCTAACTACACAGTGTAGCTGTGCATTTTCAAAATGAAACCACTGCAAACAGTAGAGTATTATAGACCTGTGTAGGCTTTTGGAAGAGGCTTTGTGTAGGCAGAAGGAAAATAGATAATATTTCTTTTTTCAAAATCCCTTGCTATCAGCTTGCTGAAGAGACAATTTCAGAACTTTCTTCTATGAAAGACTTTTTTCTGAGATGACCTTTCTGAGATTAGATGTTACGTCTTGCAGGGAAGCAGAGATGCTTTGGAGACTCAGCATGGGTTTACAGGAACTCCTAGAGCTCCTACAGGGGAGCAAGAGACAAAAAATAATAAGCTGTGATATATGCACATCTATATCACCCAGAGACAGTAAGAATATCACCAAGCTGTAAGGAGAGATCTCCATAGCCAGAGGGAAGAACATGTATCTATGAAAGCTTCTTGTATGGATACTGATGTGACAAACGCTATTGTGTATGAGGCAATGCAACACAGAGCTGAAGCATATAAGAACAGGTTCCTGCAATTCAGCAAAGTCACCGCACTTCAGCTGGGAGGCAGTAACTGCCCTTTCATGTACCCAGATTTCTCCTATTTCACATTCAGTTTATAATCTTAGGCACCCAAAGTGATTTAAACCAATGTGTTAAGCACCACAACTGTAATAAGCTAAAAATGAATTTACAGTCTGTTACGAAGTCTTGGATGACAGGCAATGAGTTACTGACCAAGTGAACTTGATCACTTTCTGGTAGCTGACATGCCCTTGGTGAAATATTAGGTAAAATCAGTTTAAAGTGACTGGTTCTCTTTAAATCTTTAAACCAAAATATTATCATTCTCTTTCTAAAGCATTTTTGTCCTTTGTGGAAGAATATCTTTGCAGACTGTTTATAATTGCACTGAAACCTGAGGGATTTATTAATATGGAAATTGAGTTAAGTAGAAATAGCTGAGCATATATTTTGGATTCTTTGCTATTCTAGACAATTTAGAACTTGATAGATTAAATTAACAATGAGGAATGACAGTTAGAAGCAACTATCTTTCATCATTACGGGAATTCAGTTACTAAAATGATGTATCAGTCTTATGAAAATGTGTATAATAATGGGAGCATCCTTTGAGACAGTTGTATGTAACTCTAAGGCTATGATTTGTTCACCATTTAACTTTTTCAAAACATTTAATTTGACCTTGGGGTTCTGTTTGTGCCTACAGTTTCAAGTTATAAATGTAATTCCTTTCTTCCAATGAAGAAATTGAGGAAACCTGGCACTAGAAAAATGACATGTTTAAGTCTATTTTAAAAATGAAATTGAAAAATCCTAAGTATGATTTCCACTTGATAGAGAAAACAATACTTCCAGGAAACCATCAGGCTTTCTGAATACTTCTGAAATAGTAAATATGGGAATACAATGTAATCAGATGAAAAATTAGGAAGTATCAAAGCACTTCAGGGAAGTATGTCTCACAGATGCATTGCATAAATTGGCTGAATGGTAGCCAGAATGAGTGTTGTGAATTACAATGATAAGTAATTATAAATACCCTGTTTTCTTATGAAACAAAGACCACATTTTAAACAACACTGAACACTTTAATAGTGAAAGGTAATAGGAACTAGGTATGCTTGTCGTGTACCTGCAGTGCACACTGCTCCTTCACTGTCTGCAGCAAAATTGAAACTTTCAGTCTACATTTACACCATCTTCACTGAGTGCCCAGCCTGGTCCCTGGGTCAGATGGTACAGAATTTCTCATATCCAATCTTTTTATCACGTAGAAAGCCCTGTCCAGGATGACAGAATCCTTTGTACCTTTACAGCAGAGCAGCTCACAAATACACACATCTATTTTAAACTACTTTAGAAAAGCTATTTTAAACTACTTTAGAAAAGGACCGAGGCAGCTTGTTGGAAGGGAAAGCACAGCAAACTTACGGCTAGCTAATGCTTTTGCCTGTTCAGTGATTCTGCACCTTCAAATAGGCCACTTTAATTTCTCATATTTAAAACAGCATTGCCTGGGGTGCCATGCTGGGAACTAGCAGCGCCGAACTGTGTAGTAGGCATTTCACAAGGCTACCAGCATAGCCCCATAATACATCAGAGTTCTGGCTGAGAGCAAGTTCTTTGCAAATGCAGACCCTGACTCCTACCCTCTCTGGACTAGAAGTTGCCAGAAGAAGAACACTCTGATCCTAAGCCATCATAATTAATAAGCACAACAGTGCATATAATAGGAGTGTAATTTGCAGCCTGCCAGATTTGATGTTCTACAGCACAGTGCCAAGCACATGGCATGCATATAAGGGCATGGCAAAGCCTGTGAGCAGAGATGACACCCTTGGATATCTTAGAATATTGTATTAGGAAACAGCAGCAAAATCTGCCAATGACTTCAGACCAAACTGTAGAATGAGGACCTTGGCAAAAAACATTTTTTCATGACAAGAATTAGCGGGCTTGTTCCAAATCAGAGCAGCATGGATGACCAAAAAATTAAGGGTCCAAACTGCAAGCAATGAATTAACTTGGCATTCCCAAACAGGGAATGAATTAACTTGGCAAACATATTTGAACAATTATTTAAATAATCTTAATTTTTAACCTTGGCTTTCGCAAGCTATGTAAGCTTGTACTCCTGAGGATACCTCAGTCTGGAGAGAGAGGGGAACACAGGTGCACCTGGTATGATTTGAAACCTGCTCAAGTCTCCGTGGGACATAGAAAGTTAAGCATGTTTAAGATCTCAGGCCAGTGTACTCAGAATGTTTTCAGCTCACTTACAAGTAGCTTTGATGCTGCAAGTGGCTACTTCTTACATAACTATTAGTTGTCATTTGGGAAGGTGGAACATTTCTTAGTTTGAAGAGTTGAACCATATCTTCGATATTTCAGGGTAGTGTTCTCATTTCAAGGGTTGTGAAGTACCCACCAACCACAGGTATGTTTACAAGAGTCATGGTACTAAAGAGGGAAAGAAAAATGATAAAATTAGAACATGACTTGGGTAAAAAGAGAAATTATTTATTGGAGGAAGTAATGGGTTGTACATGTCAAACTATTGTTATAAGAAGTCACACCTTTAAGTATAGGATTATCCGGAAAGAAAAAGAAAAATAAACCCCTAAATTAACAAGAGTTAAAAGTTTGAGAAAACCAATGCCCTACTAATTATCCTTACTTGAAGAACAGCAGAAGCTTAAAGTGACTTAAGAGGGCAATTAAGAACAGCAGGAGTTTCTTTTAATCCTAACCACAGACAGTTGAGTTTTCATCATGGTTTTCTCCTGTTTTATCCCTCTTGCATAGCTACTTTATCCCCTACATTAGAATTTCTATAATTTTTTTCCATAATTTCTACCCATTTTTACATAAACAATGTATGCTTAAGTAGATTACTTCCACAGCAAACCAGCCATGAAAAGCCTTGTTGTCAGAAATAGTAAAAGAGTACAACTTTTGTTTATAAGAATAAATTAATTTGTCTTTTTTTTAACTTTTAATGAACATAAAAGTCAGATGAAACTCATTCACTTGCTGTAAAAGTCAATTCTGATAATAATTAGGTTTTTAAGTTGCTTTATTTGCATGAATATATTTCCTCTCATCTGGAAACATTCCAATGTACTGATTAATTTAGTATAAAAATGTAATCTGGAACAGTCATGGAAGGAATTATAAAAATAAATGAACTTTACTAAAAGCAAGGTAAAGTCAGTGTTGCATTCATACCCTCATGCAACATTCATGACAGTTGAAACTCACCAGTTGTGTCCATTAATATGTAAGCAATTAAAAGCAATTAACCATTCAAAAGTCCTTATGTCTCACAACATCTGGCCACTTCATCATGAAGCTGTATTGTGGAGAGGTTTTTTTGGCAGTACCAGGACTCTGTGCCTCCTTTTCTGGTTGTATCTGTGAGATGATGTCTGCAAGTCAGGCATAAATAGAGATTATGTACACAAGGAGACTGGTCCCTGCTCTGCTTTTGTCCCATGTGGCCTTGACGGCCCTGAGATGTTGTTTTCCATAAAGAGGCAGAAAAATTGGGCAATAAGAGAGCTCCTTTATAGCCTACTATACCTGTGGATATATACTGAGTCAGCCTGTTGGTTCACTACAGATAATAGCTCAGGAGTGACCTAATATCATATGGACTATGAGGGGAATGAATCTCTGAAGCCAAACTGGGAGCGTATCACCATGATTTAATGATACATGCACTCTAATAGTAATAGTTTGGAATATCTGCTTCTGTAAATTACCTAAAATTTGGTTATGGTATCTCTAATTCAATTAATATCATAACTGTATGAAATTTTAGTGCCAATAGAAAAAAAAAAAAGCTTTACATTTGTTGTTCTCTGGGCAGCATTTCAGATATAAAATTTGTGCTGAGGTTTTTGGATAAACAAAGGATACAGAAATAAAAAAATTAAGAATCCCTGCCAGTCTGAATATAACAAAACTATAAATTTTAGTTTAGGGGTTTGAAAATCTTATTCAGAAATTGTTCACTATATGCAGTGACAATAGACTAGAACTTTTAATTCAGCTGCTAATTTTTAAATTTATAGGAAAATGTAGAGTTTTCACAAATGAAGAGTTAAGTCTCATTACTGATGTTTACTGGTGAGAAAATCATTGCTTCAATAACTATATAAGAAAGTAGGGCAAGGAGAACTGACTGTTGAAACAGTCAGTACAAACTGTTCCTATTAAAATGGCTAGTAGGGTAGTGGATGAAACGAGCTGCTCCAGGGATGCACTAGAAGCAAAGACTCAAGAGTATCTCTAAGCAGAGCAGTTTTCTTTTAAGCTCTTCATAAATGCACTAAACTATTTGTCCTCTGTAATCTTGTGCTGTTAGTAAGATTTTGGTAGCTCTAACAGTCACATGAGCAGGAAGGAGACCACACACCTGCACCCTCTAACAAGGACCAGGTCCTTTTCAACACAGCGGGTCAGCTGCATAATAATGTTACTGGATTAACAATTAATTTTCAGATATCAAACTGATACATAACAGATCCTTAGAAGCCAGTTAGAGACTGTTGTTAAGATACTGTATTTATCTTATTGTCTTATTGTGATACCATAAGTGATGTTTTAGTAGAACTCATCTGTTTTCCAGGGTAGAAATAAAGCATCTGGTATATGGTTCATGTATCCCCTGCTCTCTTGTTATTTTTTAAATTATGTCATTTTTAGAGATGTTATTTTCCAAAATGGAAATCTAAGAAAAAGAAAAAGTCTAAGAATCAGATTAAGAAAAAGATATATACATATATATATAGATAGATATATATAATTTAATATGTGAATATAAGAAAACAGTATAACAGTTTGTTGGAGAAGTTCTAGTCAAATCAAACTGTGCAAATATGACATCCTTATACAAATTTTTTTAAGGAAAAAATCCTTAAATTTCCACTAGAAATGCCAAAACTGATAATTTTTTGGGTACTCCATCTGAAGTGAGCTTGAAGTTGAGGAACTGAACAGAAATTTAACTGCGACTCCAGCCCCACAGCTTCAGCAACTTGCATGTGGAAGGAAGTAATGGCTCCCCTGCAATCGCAGTACTCCTCCTGCTGGAGTACCACCAGGAGCCACACATGAGAGAAGAGAGTCACCAGAGTTGAACGCAGGGGGAGTGAATGTGCCAGCTTGAGGTTGCAAGAGAAAACTTTCAAGGAGGCATCAGGAGGAGATTGATAGGAAATAATGACCTGATCAGGGAGACTGAAACTGGGAAAAACCCCAAAGGATAAGGGAAATAAAATGAGAAAGAGCTAGGAAGAGATGAGAGGAGAGCCTGTAATAAGTAGTAAGATGTCATGGGCCAGAGTATACTAAGACGAAAGGACACAGGTGCAGAAAGGTTAAGGGTTGAACAGGACTTAAGATCTCCACTCCATCAATATAGATGCAAAGTCCACTGGTAGAGTTTGCCTCTTCAGTGGTTAAGCCAGCAAAGAGGACAACAACTGTTTTTCTTGTCAGTCTTTTGGGAAAATTAAACACACCTCTGAATTTCAAACTTCTTATTACATGAGTTACTAATGAGACATCACAGTTCAGATACTAGAAAAGCAATTTCACAGCAAAGTTCGTTAAGCAGTGGAACAGATGTCCAAGAGAGATAGTGAATTTAGTGTCATTTGAAGACAGAATGGACATGGGCTTGAGCAACCTGTTTTAGCTTCAGTGTTGTACTTGCTTGGGGCAGAAGACTGGATGGAAGACAGGCAGAAGTCTCTTCCAATCTATATCTTTCTGTGAAGCTAATATGGATTTTCTTGGGGAGGTTCCAGTTTCTATTGGAAAAGAAGAAAATCTAGAATTTACACACACCAGAGTAAAGCAGACAAAAGTTTATCTTAATGCTGGCATTTCTTTTCTCCTCAACCTTAATCTGATAGTTTCCAGTAAGAATTCTTGTAGACCCTTTTCAGGTCTTCAGCCACATGATCTGTGCCTTATGTAAGTGATGGGTTGACTTGGGGCTGTGTGGCAGGAAAGGCAGCATTGTCAAGACCATGGTCTGATTCATTGTAGTCAACAAAATCAACAAAGAAAGATTTGTAGGAAGTAAAGAAGTTTCATTCAGGCAAACCAGTGTAGGCCTGGAGAATTAAAGATTATAATAGTTTATGTCACTGAGCAAAAAAGATTGACTATTCAAGGTAAATATTTGACAAATGTTTTCCTAGTTTTACATATATACAACTTCCCATCCAGAATCTATTTTATGGAAGTTCTGGGAAAAAGACAAGGTGGAAAATGCATAAAAGAGCATTTATACAAACAGAGCTTAAGTGAACTTAGGATCTTTCAACATGGAAAAGAAATAACTGAGTGGGGCAATAGGACAAGGTCTATAAAGTCATGACTGCCCTGAAAAAGCTGAATATGGAATAATTCACTGTTTCTTACAAGAACTACAGGAAACATCAAAAGGAGTTACCAAGCTGCAGATCAGAAGCACACAAAAGACTTCTTCCAAACAAAGTGTAATTAAACTGTAGAATCCATTACCCCAGAAAGCCATACATGCCAAAAATATATAAATCACTTGTTAAAGCGATTAGACGAATCCACAGAAGATCATCCATCATAGGTCATTACAATGAAAAAAGTAGATATAACCTTTGACTTGGGAAGTTCCTCAAAGAAGTGACTTGGCATGAGGACATCCATTTTGCCTGTTGACATAAACGCACCCATGCTAAATTTTCTCATCCATTCACAAGCAACTGCGTAAACAGTCTGGCAGATAACAAATGGCATATGCCTAACAAATAGCAGCGTTATCTCCTTGACCAGATGCAAAGATAGATACTATGATTTAAGTGCCCATTTGCTTTACACAAAGGATATGACATGTTGCAAAACACACTTATTTTATTGCCATGAATTCAATCATACTGAAACCCAAGCCTTGGGATTCTGGAATAAAGCCAACTATAACGTAAAAAAAGTGCATGAGGAAATGTGTTATCAAAATACAAGCACCAGGTTTGGGAGACTGGGCTTACCACAACATCCAAAGTGTTTACTACTCTTTCTTTTAACTGGAGTTATAATTTAGGTTTGGCTTTTTTATTTATAATACCTTAACTGAAGGATAGTTAATTGTGTGTTTGGTTTTTTCCATAGCAAGTGATCTTCCTAGTATTTGCCAGAACAGTATCACTCTGTATGAGCCCTGTTCTTACTCTCTTTCCCCAAACAGTCAGTTTTGGCTGCTGATGTATGTGAAACACATTTTTGCCTTCACACTTGGAACAGTAACTGTCAGTTTTACTGAGGGTTTTCCGTTACTGCTTTAGTCAAAGTTTTACTAGAATTGCAAAGAAGCAATTAAAATGCCTTCCCCTAACTTTTCCTCTTTTATTTAGAGGGACTATCCTTTTGGCTGAGCAACCAGTTTTCCATATATGCAAGAGCCTTTGCAACTTTGCTATACTGAAGTTTAAAATTTCCCGTACTAGGCATAACTGTCTTGGTATTTTGATATAGCATCTAGTGCTTTTGCTGCTACTTTGAGCCATTACATTGCAACATTCATCTTGAAGCTCCTCAGAAACAGCTGGGACGTGGGGATTGATGAAAGCAGAACAGTGCAGACCTAACAGCTGCAGAAAGGATTTAGAGGGAGTCCATGTTTCTTCTCTGAGGTATCAGAACTGATTTTAAAAGTGCATGGGAACATGAATAGACACCCAACCTCCCACTTATTAAAAAGTAGTGTGAATTGACAATCTAACAGAGAAACAGAAATGAATCCCAGGAACTCCCTTTTTACATTTTCAGTCTCATGTACCTTCTTTTGAGTCTAGACCTAGATTCTAAAAGGGCTCTTCTCTGACACTAACAGTTAAAAAGCTCACTGTGGTAACACATTAGACAGACACACACCCCTACACAGTGGCTGGTTCAGATCTATAGCAGACCATGTACGGTAATCAGCACATCAAGGACATCCCATGGTGCTGCTGACTACAGTTCTGCTTCTCCTGCTATCCATTGCTCCCTGGTAATCTCCTCCAAGTGCCAATGCCTCCAAAGAATCTGTTGGATGGTCTCATCTCCCTCACTTCTCAGGGACACTGGCCAGAAGACAGCTCTGTCTAAAGCTGTGTAGGAAACAATTTTTATTCTCTTCACTGGAGCAAAGGTGACATATTCTGAAGAATTTCAGGCATTTGTTGCACAAGCAGCATTAGCATAGCCAAAACCTGATCATAATAGGGTTCTCATGCAGGGCAGACAAGACCATTGTAGAATCAAGAATGGTGCCTTATTCTGGCATGGATGTGAACCCAAGCACTAGCCTAGAGGCGATTCTCTGAAGAGTGTTTCACATGCTAGCTCTGGATATATTGAATTTTGTATATTTAATTAAGCTGTAATTAGGACAGACTGTAAACAAGAGAAAGATGCTAACATACAGGAATGAGAGACAAACTAGCTCCTTCAGGCCAAGTTAAATACAATTGAAGACAGACACTCTTCCTGGTAGGCTGAAGCCTAGGCAGCAAACTGTTTGTACCACATTTTTGTATGATTATGTGAATTTACTGAATCTAAGAGAGACTGAAATGTGATTCTCTAATCTGTGAATAGAGGCTCCCATCTCAGAAGAAGATGACTTGGATTCCATTTTTTATTCAATTAATAATTGATGTAAAATACTTAAATTTTTATCAGAGCACCTATCTGAATCTAGGTGAGCAACCTAACCAAGTAGAGTAGCTGCTGTTCTCTATCATCTGACAATAAATTTATTAACCCATTTTTTAATGTGATCAGAACTCCACCTATAACACTATTGTTCTCCCCTTATTCAGGAAGGCTGATGAACAGGGAAAGCTGAAAATCCTGATTTCTGTTGAGGAGTTGGTTACCTGTGAGGTAACTCTGAGAGAAGCACCTCTTAGATTATACTAGTTCCTGAAGACTACTTGGTGGCTTGGGAGAAAATCTTCTCAGGAAGGGCACCGGTTCCAGTTTAGGCTTCCCTCAACTTGAACTGAGTCCTTTGGACCTCTATTAGTTAGATTCAAATGATGAGTAAATCTGACTATTGTGGAAAGATAGGGTGAAGTTAATGAAGAAGCTCAGATGTCTCAGAAGTTCAGCTTATTGTCCTATAGATAAAAAGGTTTCCTGAAGACTTTGTCAGAACTGGGCTTAACTGCTTATGTCACACATTTTCAGACGCTAATAGCCCATTAACCAGAGAAAAAAGACTATCAAAAAAGCTGTTAGAGAAGAACAAAAAATAATTACAGTCTTAGGCACAGAAAAACTACATAGCTGTGAGAAATAACTAAGTCCCTGGAGCTCCATAGCTGTCAGAAAATAAACTAAATTAGAACTTTTGTACTGTGAGAAAACAAAGCTATGTGCCTTTTTGAGAGATTTTTTATTAAATGACTAAGCTTCCTTCTGCGATTATTTTCTCCACCTAAACCAACAAGAACAGTGTGTAGGGACCCAGATATTGGTTAAGTACTTAGATCTAGTAAAGTTAATATCATGGACCAAATGTTTCACTTGATGCAATTATAACACCTGATGGAAGGACGTTCACGGATCAATAAAATGTTACTGTGTTTCAAATTCAGAAGCCAGAAAAATTCTCTAAGAAACATTCTACTTTGGGAATAATATATTGAGATAGAATCTTCCTCTGCAGAAAAAAATAAAGACAGGCATGCATATTTCTTTTATTAAGAATAACAACTTATGGCTCATTTTGTAATTCTATGGATCACTGAGGATCAATTAATATACAAGTATGAAACATGAAGAGCTTGCAAGATATTTTGGGCATCAACCCTTCCCTTTTGCTTGATGATTAAAAATAATGTAGAGGTTAATAGACACAAATCTATAGTCTCTTCCATCATGTATGTTTAATATCACCTCCTCCTAAAGAGATCTACCTGATGCAAAATCTACTGAAATCAACATCACTGATTGAAATTTTAAAGACAGTATCTCATATCATAATAGAGCAGGCCAAATGTTTTACATTAAATATATTGTTTTATGCCAAACTATTTAGTTAGAAAAAATGAGGATGGGTTGACCTTTTTTACAGATTCTTTGGTCACTGTTCCTGACCTCTCAGACCACTTGTGCACTTACTCTATTGAAAAGCAAGATCTTGTCTATTTCTATGGACCTTCACTCAGGCATCTTGAAACTAACAAGTATATTTAAAGGAATCAACACCTGCTGTAACGAAAAAAATCTCCTGTGGCATTCTTGTTGGGATAATAGCTGCTAATTTTCTGTACATTTAAATGGATATCTCTTCAAAGCAGATAAAAATGTATCACACTAGTATGCCATACTTATTGAACAGAAGTTGTAGAGAAACTGTACACTGTGTTGACCATGCCAACACTTCCTTAAGGTTTTCTGACTATTCTCCGAAAAAGAATAAATTAATGTTGAAGGATAAAGACTTCAAAGTGAGACTTTTTTTAATGAATGCCAAATTGATATTTTAAGTTTTTTCTCCTCTAATCAAGAGTATTCTGGTTTTATTTTCCTTCACCTCCAGCTACGCAACACTCTCTCAGATTCTGCCAATTCTGCAATACAAAGGCGTTTACAGATGCAGTTTGTATGAAACATAATGACAAAACCCACATAAGTTTCATCATAAATCACAAAAGAAAGAGTACATGACACTGATATCTTAGAAGAATGCTTGTTGCAATAGAGGGTGACAGCAGCAATCCTTTCAGTGCTTTTGTCCTAGTTAGCAGGAGTGCCCATGACCAGAGGCTCAGTTCCGAGGCAGAAAGTCAGACAGGTTTATCACAACCAGTAAGATAATCTGATAGCACAAAATCATATTCCTTTTGATCCACAAAAAGGATATGGTTTTGGCTTTAGGAAAACCTGTAAATGAATAGCAAATAATAGAGTAACTACTGAAGTGTAAGCAAATGTGTATAGTTGGTTTTCTTCCAAACTGTCTTTTCTTTTCAGTTCCTTCGCTGCAGGAAACACAGATGTTTTCTTAACCCAAAAGATTTTCTTTTTCAGGGGATAAGCAGTATTGTGTCTAGTGAAAGTGCTTATAGCCAAATTCCTACAGTGAATACACAGAATCATAGAGGGATGCAGGATTGAAGGAAACTCCAGACATCTGTAGTCCAGACCCTGCACTATACAGGGCTTGACTTCAAAGTCAAGCTGCTCAGGATTGTATCCAAGCATGTTTTGAAAATCTCCAAGGATCGAGATTCCCCATAATGTCTGGGCAACCCATGCCCATACTCAGACACTCTGATGGGTGTGGATCTTTTCCTTGCACCCACTTGGAATTTTCTTTGTTTTAGCCTGTGAGTATTGTCTCTGATCCTTTCTTCATGCACTTCTGAGAACAGTTTGACTCCGTTTTCTCTACAACATCCCTTCGGGTATACAACAGAGTAATTGGATTCCCCTGAGCCTCCTCTTTAAGCTAAACAAGTGAATTCCCAGTTTCTCCCTGTATGTCATGTGTTCCAGCCCTTCAACCATCTCTAGTGGCCCCTTGGCTAGACTCACTCCAGTTGTTCTGTTGTGCTGCAAAGTCTATAGCAGCCATTGCCTTGTGATCTATTCCTGCTTCTTCCGCTACCCAGCTGTGTAATTCTGAGAAGACTAAACCACAATAATTTTTCTTTTTCTCTGCCCACTTTGTTTATTATGTCCCTTTGGGATGTGAATGCTTAGAAGTAGTAATTGCTTCTACCACTTGTACGGACAGTTCCAAATATATTAGGATTCTGATCCCTCTTGGCTTCTGGACATTGCTACAATAGAAAGAGCAATAATGCTTATCCACAGTAAGCACACAGGGAAAAAAAGAATGGCACGAGACAAAAAGAAAAAGACTTAACCATTAAAAAAAAAAGCAAAAAAAAAAGCTAAAGTATGAAATGAGGAATGATGATTTTTTTACTGTGCCCCTATTGTTTCTTTCACAGAGTAAAAACAGAAGTTAGTAGCAACTGGAATAACCACCATATTTCACCCCCCATTTTTGCTTCACTGCCTGGAGTCACCATCCTCGTATCTTCCACAATCACTGGACAAAGGTATAGATCCTGGGACTCATATCTTATTTTCCCGTTACACTAGAATACCCTCTGCAGAATGGGCTTCACCAGTGCCTTTCTCTGGGTTTATGCCAATACATCATGATGGAAATCTGGGAGCTGAGTTGTCAGATTGATTCAGGTGACAGATTCAGGCTGACATATTCAGTGCCACTGGGTGTCTCCTAGGCATCTCCAGGCAGGTTGCATTGTAAAAATACGGCCTCTCCTTTCTTTTTTGCCTCACAAAAAAGCCAAGGACAAGGAATGATATCTGTGTAGTTATTAGTGGTCTTGTTACATAAGTGATATTGATAATCTCATTCATGTAAACAGGTGGCCAAAAGAAGAATATAACATGTCATTGTGTGAAGATTAACGTCCTTCACTACACTGTTCAAGGAAAAACAAATTTTACACTTAGTAAAAATCAAACTACCTTACTTGTCATTTCGAGTTTTATAAAAGTACAGTTTCTTCACCTTTCTGAGTAGACACAGCAGAAATCATGTACATGAAGAAGTAGAGTATGACAGAAAAATTGTCAGGTGTTATAGAACTTTTTTCCCCCAATTTTTCCCCCCAAACTCTCTTTTGTTCTGAAGTGTTAAAGGAATTTTTCCTATTTCCAGTTTCTAAATGACATTTGGAAGCATATTCTGTTGCTTATTTCCTAGTTTTGGAATACTAAAACTGTAAATTGTTGTCAAAATCATTTGTGGAAGTGCACACAAATAGGCCATCAATATTCCTGCTGGTAGAAAAAGTTTTGTTCACTCTCATTTTTTTCCTATTTTATAGATAAGCTATGAAACTCCTTGCTGACTGTTGGTGAGAGCTAATTATTTGCACAGCTTTGAAGGGAAAGAAGATGGTGTAAGGGAGAAAAATCCATAGAATGATAAAATATGAAGAAGACACTTCTGCACAGGGAAGTCCCCGAGCTGTGAGTCCTTGAAGCTGGAGTATTTGGTACATTTCAGTACATCTTTTCCTCATACCCATATTCTTTCCCTAGGTATCTGAGCTGGTGACAGGGAAGGTGGCAGCAGCAGGAGGACATCCGTGCCTGGTGTGGCAGTGACCAAATAACTGCACTTCCTGCATGAACATCCATGGCCTTCAATCTTCCCCCTGTCAAAAATGGATTTTCTCTACCTTCTTCCAGCCATTGCTAAAGCAAACCTCTGGCCAAGTTAATGCTCTGGCTAATGGTCTTTTCTAGCTCTATCCAAGCTCACCAGATTTTGACTTTCCCTGGATTCTGCACTGCACATTGCTTTGTACCGGCCACCCAAACTCTGTCTGCATACTGAATTTAATGCAGCCCCAATTCATCCTCTTTCTCTAAAAATTGTTTAGAAGCCAAGCCAGAGCTGCTTTTCATTTGTCCCATCTCTACCATAGCTGGCTGTCTGCACTGCTCATCTATCTTAGCAAGGATAGCTGAGCCTTGAGAATGCCTTAGCAGGCTGCTGCAGATACTGCAGGTGGATGGGAAGAAGGCAAAGGTAAAGGGGATGAAGGACATTTGTCATAGTCATGCCATTGTGTGTAGTCTTCCTGATCTCAAACTGGATATTAGTGATTGGTGATGGTGTCTCAAAAGTGGATGTGCTGGTGTGCGTATTTCCCATGCCAAGCACAAATACTCTCTTAGGTCATAGCGCACCCTGGCCAGAACAGCAACCACAGCTGTTCTGTCTTCCCAGGCCAACACAGATACAGACTGGCATTCTAGTTTTTCATGATCCATATGACACAAAGGCTGATGTCTTGGTTACAAGTCCCTCCCTCCATCTGGAGTCACAGAAGCACAGATTCATAGAACAATATTGGTTGGGAGACACCGTTGTAAGTTGTTTTGTCAAACACAACATTCTGTATTTTCCTGAAACAAAAGCCTTTAAACTCCAGAAGCAGCCAGTGTTACCCATCTCGGAGTTAGGCTCCAAGGTCTCACCACTCTCCGTGGCATTTCTTGTCAGCTGATTAGTTACTTCTGGGTTAGGGTTTTGTCTTCTGTTAACACTTACCGTGTGCACAATGCTGCCCATGCATTATATGGCTAAGTTGATATCTAATTCATGTTTGAGAATTCCTTAAAATGGTACGGCACCCAAAGAGTTTCTGTCATAAAGAGGTTATGGAGTGGATTAAAAATGGTGAATGAAGAGTGCATAATACCCACATGGAGACAGGCTCCCATTCAAGCAGAAAGCTATTAAATGAGTTTATCACAATATTTATAACTATGGAAGGAATAAAATACTCATCTAAATATAAATCCAATAACAGGAAGCCAGAAAGAATCCTTTCTGCTTTCTTTACAAAAGGTATTTTATTTCATAAATTTAAAGAGCTCGCATTAGATCACATAGGATGTGATCTATAGGATCTTCATAGACTATAGATTTTCTCAGATATCACATATTTTCTAAAAAGATTTTTATACCATCATGAGTTATTTCTGTCTTCTTGTTTTCAGTGTTATTTTTTTAGCTTCTTTCTGATGGTTCATATTGTGAAATTTAAACATTTAAATACATGTTATTTCAAATGAACCTTATCAATGAGTAATTCAATGTCATTTGGCATATTTTTACAGCATTGAATTAGAGTAAATAAAATAGATTTAAATTTAGAAATATAGATAATATAGTTTCTGCCCCCATGTGTCTCGTGAGGTGGTATATTACATGAAAGAAGGATGGTAATTGAGAGTTAGAGCTATTCAGCTACAACAGATGTGCTTCAGTTTTAGTACATATGGAAAGACTATTCCTAACTTCCTCAGACACTCCCGAGTCACAATTTTGTGCAATATTTAGCACACACTAAGTGAAAGAATGAGACTGCAGTCTAAGATAAGACAGGATTCCGAAGTATAATGAAAAAAGGAATAGAAAAAGGGGGAGTGAGTTGAC
Organism: Nycticryphes semicollaris; assembly: GCA_013400055.1. Lineage (NCBI taxonomy): Eukaryota > Metazoa > Chordata > Aves > Charadriiformes > Rostratulidae > Nycticryphes > Nycticryphes semicollaris. Next base: position 713,423 of record VXBJ01001578.1, read on the forward strand.
TAGGTCTGTAAACTTGCATTTTTAAAAGCCATTATGACTCTAACATTGAAAACATACAGGATTTAATCTTACAAGAAAATAATAATAAGCAAACTTTGCTGGTGACTTTTGGCAGCCAGATGGTGATTCCTGTTGGCAAGAATCTACACTGGAGCACGAGAACAGGATAGACCAAAAGCATGTCCTGTGTGAAGCTGTAAGGATGAGAAAGAGTTGAGTGTAAAACTCAGTAGTTCATTCCAAGGACTGGGATTTAACACTGAAAGACTACATGTAAAAGATAAATGATGCCATCACCAGCATGGTTAGCATGGAAGTTTTTAAAATGGCAAATATGTTAGTTGCTCATACCACAGAAAACTTCGCTTATGTCTTACTGAGCAGAGATTTTCCTTTCAATTCCCCCCCTCCAATCCCCGGCCCCGTGAGAAGCTGTCTACATTATCAAGGCATTGTTTGCTGAACTTACTGGTAATTTGTCTGGTATTTAGTATGTTGTTTCAGCTCAGTGCTTGCAAGTTTACAGATTCTCTGGGACATCAGATTTAAGGAGCAACCAGCTAAGTGCTACAAAATACAGATTTATTTATTTTTTAATAGCAAAAGTATTGTAAAGAAAGGCTATCATAAAATGAAAGCCTACATTAAACTAAAATTAGTGGGTGCTGATTCTTGTCCACTTGCCACTCTATGAATTCTGATATGTCAGCACTCTGTTGGAGAGAAATCCCTCTGAAGAAAACTTGCCAGTAAATACCATTTGGAATATTTTTATTTAATAATCTTCTTCAAGGTATTACTTTCAGTTTTAAGTTTTCTACCACTTGTTCCTCTCATTCATTTTTAATTCCCATAACACACTTCCAGGAATCCTCCAAGGAGAAAATAATCTTCAGGTTGTACTATCTGTTTGTAAACTTCAGTGCTGATGAAAATGTTAATAACATTTATCAGAAGATATTCCAATAAGTTGTTTGCTATACCATTACAAGCTTATCCATGGTGTTATTACTTTTAAAATACATACATTCTTTCACATGTAGGTGCTAGCAAGTTTAATGAACGATCATTTATATGTTTCTTTTAGCGCTTGTTTTATTACTGAATGGCTTCAGGACAAGCAATTTCCTAGAATTCTGTTTCATGGCACTTTGGTTGCAGTGAGGAGTTAGCAGGAACCTTATGAGGTTCAACAAGTCCTGTACCTGGGAAGGAGAAACCACTTGCAAGAATACAGGCTGGTGACGTTCTGTCTGGGGATTGGCTTTCCTGGAATAGATGTCTTAGTAGCAGCAAGATGAACGTGAGCCACTGCGTGCTCTGGCAGTCAATCAGGACAACCATTAATAGGAGCACACCTATCAGACTGAGGAAAATCACTATCTCCTTCTATTCGGTGTTCATTAGACTGCATCTCACTGCACCCAGTTTTGGACCCACTAATGCAAGAAAGACATTGGTATACTGGAATATATTCTGCAGAGGGCCACCAGGACAGTCAAGGAGCTGGAACACCTACCCTAGGGAGGAGAGTCTGAGGGAATGGAACTTGTTCAACATGGAGTGAAAGCGGCTTGTGGTGGGACACAGAAGCCTTCTAAATCTACGAGAAGGTCACCAAGAAGGTGCAAGCAGGCCTTCCACAGTGGTGTGTACCAGCAGAATCAGACACAAGGGGCCTAAGTTGGAACAACAGTGATTCAGACTGGATATAGGGAGATTTTTTTCCACCAGGATGACAGTCAAACAGTGGATCAGATTACCCACAGAGGTAGTGCTGTCTTCAACCATGAACATTTTCAAGCCAGTCTGGGTAAAGCCTTAAATAACCTGGTCCAACCTCATAGCTGACCCTTTTTTAAGTACTTTGTTAGGCTGGATGACCTCCCAAGGTCAGTCATGACCAGAATATTCCTATAATTGTATGATCAACCTAGAAGCCTTTCTGAATTTGCAAAAGTGCAAAGAAGTAATTATTTCCGATACTAGCACTGTTCTAAATATGGCTATTAACACTATGCAAATAAGTAATTTCCTTTGGCACAAAGACTTTCACTATATAATTAGCTTCAGAGACTTTGTACCTCCCGGTCTACATAAAACAAATTATATTCAGTACTTTACCCACGTGCATTCAGGAACAGCATGGCAAAAACTATAAAAAAGAATTTCTGTGAATCTATTTTTACAAGCTACTGTGGCTTCAGTTCTCCCAGAATAATCCACAATTTTTAATTATATTTGGCAGAGAAAGAAAATTGGTTTTGTATTTACAGACGTTCTGGAGGAAATGAAATGTGTTATTCAGTTCGGCAGCTAATGCTTCATGATGGAACAGCAAGGTCGAAGGTTTTTTGGTTTTTTTTTGGATTTAAATACATACATATCTCTCTAAAGAATATTTTCTACCCAGTTCTTACAGGAATGGAATACATTGGGATAAGGAGAAGGCAGTACTTTCAGTCTCATACTAAGTACTTCCACTTGAAACTAAACTTGAGCGTTCGTTAATTAAATACATGTAAGAAAGAAAGAAAAGTGATAAACCTGTTGGTTATGATACTCATTTAGAAGACTGAACATGTAGACATCAGTACTTTTTCCACAAATGTTGTTTAATACAAGATGGATCAGTTTCATCAAAATAAATTTGTAGCACATCTCTTCTGCAGAATGAAATATAGCCTGTTAAAACACCCTTTGAGGATATTACAGGTACAGGAGTATGTCTTTTGAAGAAATCATAAAAATGGAAGATGGGTCTCCAAGGTCTCTAACTCCTGACCTGCCAGAAGACACCATCTCCTCCATTTTGAGTTCCTCTCGTTTCGTGTTTCTCATTTAATTTACCTTATTAGAGCCTCTCAGACTTTTTTCCTCCCAGCCTTCTTTCCTCCCCTCAGATTACATCAAAGACTGAAAGTCTTCTGCTGTGCAGGGGGGATACATACAGCTGTTGAAGGAGAGACTGGCCTAAGGTACTTGGCTTGAGAACTAAAGGACCAGCACAGGTCTCAGTAGGAGCCAGACTTGCCTCACTCTCAAAGCAATATTACCACCAAGGAGCAGCAGCAGCACTGTTTTAGTATTGAGTGACTGGCAATGTTTATACATCCTTATTCTGTATATCTGAGGGCTGAGAGGAAAGCCCACTGTGCTACACATGTATTTGTGTACTGGACTCCTCCAAAGGCTCCCTAAGGGGTCATTTTAGGACAATGAAGGCTTGTACTTGCTTGGATGAAAGTGTTGCAGGAGGCTCTTTGCCAAAGCATCTGGATGGAGTATAAAGAGGTTTGGGTATAGTGGGAAACAACCTTTTCTCCCTATTCCCAAGGACATGTACAGCTCTCTAGTGCTAAACTAACAATGGTGTCCCGAGCCAGCTCCCTACTCTCCCTCCTGCTACCACACGGTCTCAAATGGTCATCACATCTGGTCAGAATAACATCACGTATTTTAAGTGTGTTTTCTCACATTTCTGTGTAACTGCTAGCAAACAGCATACAGTTAACTTTGAAAATGTTAAAGAGTAAATGCTATTGCAAACTAACCCAAGGATTAACTCACCCAGCAATATAAACCCTCAGCATCTCACAAAAATGCAAAATGAAAATACATGAAAAAAAAATAACCTTTAACTGAACACCATGTTTCATCTTGTGTTATCTTCTTGCAGAAGAACTCTTTGGGAGCACTACCTGTGCTGGAAAGAAGCTTTGAATATTTCAAGCAAAACCACAGGTATTTCAAAGAGGTTTCGGAGATCACAAAGTTGCTCATAATTAAGCACCTTTGGTTCAGTTCAAAATTTGATATATTTCACACATAGCTATGTGCTACATCTTCCAATAATACATCAGCTACAGATATGTGAATAAATATATATACATACATGCACATATCTTTTCTACATTGTGTGACAGAAGATGAATGTGTCCCATATACCATAAGTCTAAGGTATTTACAAACATTGCCTGCATTCTGCCCATTTAATTTATCTCTTGGAGTTACTTTCACTCATTATTTCTAAGCTCTAGCGCAATCCCCATATAGAAAAAGGAAAACAAAATTTACAAATAAACCTGAGATAATTTCTAAAGCATAAATTTAAGAAACTAACAAGAATGGAAAAAATTCCTGAGTTTCTAAAACAGAACTTCAATTTGCCAGTATGGGTTTGTTCAACTTTATTCTCAAACAGAAATATATTTAAGTAAAACCTCATATTTGAATACTTTCTATTAAAAAGCAAGTTATTTTATGGTATATTCCTCATACCCAAAGCTGTAATGCTGTTTGGGAGAGACAGAAAGTCCAGAATGGATCATCAGATAATGACATATTTATTATGGCTGCTACTTGCAGGTACGAGTGATAAGAGATTTTTACAATACTTAGAAATGTAAGTGCATGGTGGGTTGACCCCTGCCAGCAGCTACGCCCCCATCCTGCTGCTTGCTTATATCCCGCAAGTGGTATGATAAGAAAATGTTAAGGTCAAAAGCAAGAAAAACTTGTGAGTTGGTGGTTAAAGGTGGTTAAATAAGCAAAGGAAAAAGAGGAAAACAAGTGCTGCAAAGAAATTGTTCACCACCTCTCAGTAGCGCATTGATGCCCAGCCACTCTCTGATCAATACTTGCTTTGGAAAAACTCACCCCATCCCCCCTCCAGTTTTATTGCTGAGCACAACATAACGTGGTAAGGGATACCCTTTTTGTCAACTGTCCTGCCTATGTCCTCTCCCAAACTCTTGCCTAACCCTGGCACCCCAGCCTACATACAAGGGTGAGAAACAGAGAAGTCTTGAAGCTGTGCAAGAACTGCTCAGCAACTGCTAAAATATCAGGGTGTTATCAACACTGCTTGGGACACTAAATGAAAACACAGAACTATGTAGGCTGCTATGAAGAAAATTAACTCCATTCCTGACAGCCCAAGTACAACATGAACAGAGCAGAGTCCCATTAAATTCTTGGTATCCTATAGTATCAAATGGTGATGGTTTTCAGGCAGCAGATAAGTACTTGGGCTGACTTGGGCTAGATCCTTCAAACATATCGGACAAACTTCATCAGTTCTGAAGAGGTCACATATATGGCCAGATATTTTAATGAAAAATATTCCAGGAAGTTCCAGAAAAAGAGCTTTCTATAAAGAAACTGTCCTGACCCAGTCATACTGAAACAGAGCAAAGTTTTTATCAAATAAAGCCAAAAATTAAATACATAGACATTTTCAGAAGCTCTATGTAAAATGTTTGCCATAATAAATAACAGAAAGTGAAACAATTAGTACCATACGTGATCTATGCTTCACAGAACATCCCATAAAGAAGAAAGAAACTATGGGTTTTATGTAAATAAAAATCAGCCCTCAGTACATGAACAATAACTGTGAATGCTCACTGGAGAATTACTTGTAGTGCAGCAAGATAACATTCAAAAATGAAAACCACCTCATGGAGCATTAATAACTTGATGTCAAATAGCAAAAAAAAACCCCACGATAAGAGCTAAGAAATTACTTATTCTTTGAAGAACTACATAATTCTAAGCTCTATGTCTTTTGTTGTGATTTTTCTGTCAGTCCTTCTGTGAGGATGGTGGCAGAGGTGTAGTGCCTGTATCTCTCCTATAGCTGACACCCCCTACATTCACAAACAATAGAACTCTAGGACAGGCTTTATTTAACATTCTTTTCCTGTTCAGCAAAACACTTCACAATCCTGCATGTGAAGTGACGTGACACAAAAAACAACATCAAAAGCAAACCCATTAGCAAAAGCAATCAGCCATTACTTGATAATCACTAAGCAGCGCTGTGCAATTCTCAAGTGGCCATAGCGTACACTCCCTTGCTGTAGATGATGAAAGGCAATCATAATTTCTCTGAACAAAGTAGCTGGTTATGTAGCAGTACCTGCCTAGAACTCTCCAAAACAAGAAAATGTATGTTCTCTCTTCTGTGTATATGTTTTTAACAAAGTTTTGAAGCTTCAAATAAGCCAAAAGCCCATATGACTAAATTGGTACCTCAAAACACATTTTTTTTTATCACTTTGCAAAGTGAACATAGAAGTGTATTTTGAATAGAGCTTTGCAGAGCTGCAGAGAAATCCAGATCTTAAATAAGCAGATGTGAAGTGCTGTTAAAGCAATCGGATTATGATCACATATCATATAAGGTTGAAAGTACAGTCTAGAACTTGGCTTTCCTTGCAGAAGTTACCCATTACTTACACAGCATTTATCAGAGATTTCAAGGATTAAAGAAACCTGATGTGGCTGCAATTAGTATAACTCAGAATTTGAAATGAATGTTTGGCCTCAGTTCCTGATTTCAACACTCAGGTGTTACATCTAAACACAAAGTTCCTCATTGTGTCAGCTTTGTTATTGACAGTCACAAAAAACTGGTAAGGCAGTCCTCTCTTGCTAAAAACAACCTACCACTCAGGCAGGCGTGCAAGCAGAATGACAAAAAAAAAAAGCATCAGTTTTTCCATGATGATGAATTCTTTGTTTTGGAATGATTTATATGCAAAGAAGTGAAAAGGAGAAAGGTTATTCATTACAGAGAAACACAGAACACTTTCAATGGTTTTGCTACATGTGAGTTGACAACTACACTAATAATACTGGGCTTTTATCAATAAAGAGTCTTGTTATTGTTATTTATACGGCACCCATGTGCAAATACTGTTCCACAGACATGGCAAATGTCCATGCTTCCTGCCCCCTGAGAATTCCTTTTCCAGAACTGCTGCTGTCAGCTCTATTGTCCTTAGACGTACAGTAGCTTGAAGTTAACCACTCACCTTGCAAGCCGCTCAGCTCAAACTACACGGACATTAAGAGGACAGCAAGAGGTTGAAAGTATTTATTTAAGACAACTGCAGTAGACCAGGAAGTCAGAATGTTTACATGACACACATGAAGAAAGGAAAGAAAAAAGCATATTTAATTTTCTTATGCAAAAAGGTGGCCGCCCTGCCTCCTGCATCCACCCAAACAATTGCAGATATTTTCTTAAGGTGATTCATCATACCTGTAATCTTCTTACATTTTAGGCTGCATCAGAAGGAAGATCTCAGCTGTGGAGCACCCTAGCTTTATGAGCAGTCTCTCTCCAGTATTCATGAAGAGTTTTTTCAGTCTTTTTCTTCAAAAGTAGATCTTATAACCTATTGAAGAGATAGCAGATATTCTCATTAAATTAAGGTTAGAAATTCTGTTTTGGCAGACTAGGTTACATGTCTGCAATTCTGTAGTCTATTACGGTATGAGGCGAAAATTTTTTCCTCCTTTATGGCTGGTGACTGAACCTTTCTTTTTCTATGCTCTGCATTTCATACCTATCTTATATTGTCAAATATACGCAAAAAAAATTGTTTAATTAGCATTAATGAACATAACCTCAATGAAGACAAGGTGCAATAGTAAACAGTTACCTCAGGAAAATACGAGTCGATGTGAAAGGTTTTGGAAATAAGTTTTCAATGGTTGCTGTAAACCTCTCCACAAATTCATGAGGCTTTGTGTCTCTCCATTGTGCCAACTCTGCCAGTGAAGAGGAGGAGGAGGTATGGGAGAATTTTAGCATGGTCTGCCTAGTTTCTAAGCTCCATGTTAGCAGGTCAGCTTAAAGTAAGGCCTCATGGGTATTACTTTGATGGCCATCGGCCTGCCACTACCTTTCTTGAGATTATTTATTTTTAACACTGAGTAGAATTTTCAGACTTATTTAATTCCTCAGTATAAAAATCTAATGCTAATGCTAATGTAACCACTGCAAGTACTAAGTTGGACTCTGAGAAACTAAAGTGATTTTGCTGTGATTAATATACATCACTTTTTAAAAATGAGGTTTCACAATGAGGTTACTTTTTTCCAGAATTCTGGAAAAAAATTCTTGCTTGCAGATAATTTTAAATTGTAATTGTTGTTCAATTTCAATACAGCTTATTTCATCAGAGTTAAAAAAAACCCAAATCTAAAGGTACTCCCCACCTCCCACCCCTCCCCCCCCAATTTCTCTAAAAGCCTAAATGAATAGTTAAAAAAGGAGGGAAGGCTTGAGAGGATTCAATTGCTGTGTCCTTATGCTGTGAGACAGCAATGTGCCCTTGTGGCCAAGAATACCAATGGCATCCTTGGGTACATCAAGAAGAGTGTGACCAGCAGGTCAAGGGAGGTTATCCTGACCTTCTGCTCTGCCCTGGTGAGGCCCCATCTGAACTACTGTGTTCAGTTATGGGCTCCCTAGCTCAAGAAGTTCAGGGAACTGCTGGAGAAGGTACAGCAGAAGACCACAAAGATGATGAGGGGACTAGAACATCTCTCTCTTTAGGAAAGGCTGAGGGACTTGGGTCTTTTTAGTCTGGAGAAGAGAAAGTTGAGGGGGGATCTAATCAACACCTATAAATACTTAAAAGGTGGGTGTCAAGAGGAAGGGGCCAGTCTTTTCAGTGGTGCCCAATGACAGGATAAGAGGCAATGGGCACAAACTTGAACATAGGAAGTTCCTTCTAAACATGAGAAGGAACTTCTTCACTTTGAGGGTGGCAGAGCATTGGAACAGGCTGGCCAGTGAGATAGTGGAGTCTCTGTCTCTGGAGATGTTCAAAACCTGTCTGGACAAGTTCCTGTGCAACCTGCTCTAGGTGGACCTACTTTGGTTTGGACTAGATTGTCTCCATATGTCTCTTCTAACCCCATACCATTCTATGATTCTGGGTGTTGTAGAGAAAATGTTGTAGGCTCTTCTCAGATGTGCATGAAGAAAGGAGCAGGGAGAAAACTCAGACTTAAAAAGGGAAATTCCAAGTAGAAAGAAGGAAAAAATTCACCTCACAAGAGTGTCTGAGCACTGGCACAGGTTGCCCAGAGAGGATGGGGAGTGTCTATCCCTGGAGATATTCAGAACATGCCTGGATAAACTCCTCAGCAGTTTGATGTAGCCTTGAACACGTGGCTATGAACAAGCCCTGTGTGGAGCAAGAGCTAGACTACGGATAACAATGTGTATTTACTGTGGGATTTTCACCAGAAGCAGATTCATATCAATCCCCTAAACACTAGGTTGGTAGGAAAAGAAAATAGTTGTGTTTCAAGCAGAACCGGCGGAAAAGATAAGAAGCTTTGGGAGCAAAGTAGCTCTACACAATTGCTTACCTTCCTCTGTCTTTTATTACCACGGTATTTCAATTCATTACAAACATGAATGCTTTTACCTCTTACTAGCCGTGTATAACATTATCACTACTTCACAGACAGCGAATTAAACACACAAAGCAAAGCCCTAATTAACTTGCCCGAAGGTCAAATGCAGAAACTGTGGCAAATTCAAGAGCGGAGACAAGTCTTTTAAATACTGTTCTAGAGCCTTCATTTTAAGCATTCATCATCTCAAGAGGATTTATTTGTCCTATTACTATAAAACAGTACAGTAGTAACTAAGGTACCAAAGCAAAAAAGGTACTGTTTTCCTCCTACTTCAGGCCTTGTGGCATACAAATATGCTTTACTGGTAATGTGTTTTAGAGTGTGAAAGCCAATACACTTTAACAAGCTCTGACCTGGATCCAAACAATCCTGCTGATTATATCCCAGTACAGGCAATGTGTAAGAATCAGATGTAACATTTACAATATTAAAATATTTATGCTGTTGACAAGGAACCTCTGCATGAAGCTCGATACTGAACGGTGGACCAATCATCATCAGTAAATGAATTATTAACGTACACACTTTCAAGCAAATTTGGAAGCAGAAATCAGCCCCCTGCTACCTGGTCAGAACTGATACAACAGGCATCTTGTAGTAATTTTTCAACGATATAACATCAGTGAAAGGACAACAAATTAAATAGATATAAAGTTGCTTAAAAAAAGAAAATTCGGAGGGTTAGGAATAATTTTCCAAGCAAAATAACAAATTAGTCAACTTCTGGAAATTCAAGCTCCTATTTTGGTTTCTATTTTGATTAGAGAAAGAAACCCAATCAATAAAAAACAAGGGAAAACACAGATGGTTCCATAGCGTTTCAGTGATTTTATGAATATAAAGTTCAATTTCTAATTTCCTCTCAAACAAAAGTCTTTAAACTAAAAGCAACAGACACAGAAATTGAAAGCCTGCTTTCCTGCAAAGATGCATCTCATCTCCTGCAATATCCCACAGTTAGCATGCTGCATTCCCCTCCTGTCCTGACAGACCCTCAGCACCCTCACCACCACCCACCAGTCTCCCCTTCCTCCAGCCATAGTGTCACCACCCATTGCCCAGAGAGTGCTCTCAGTCCTCTCCATTGCCCTTGGCCAGTAGAAAAGCAGAAAGCAACATGTTTGACTGTTGGTCAACAGTCCAATATATTAGTCCTTCCCATGACCATGAGATCCAGCTGTACCTACAGCTGAAGGTGCCTCTCCCATGGAGGGTCAGGATCTGCTGCCAGTTTCTCTCTTCTCACCCGTCCTCAAGGTTCACGAAGATTGCAGCAGCTGCATATCTTTGGTATCTTTACCATCCTGTCAAGTCAAGTTTAGAAAGAGAGCAAAAGCATTTAGGACTCAATAAGAAACAGAAAACTCACTCAAATAAACTTCCTTATGAAATTAGGATTCGAACACTCAATACTTCTTTCAGTTTTTATCTATTAATAATGCAGCAATATAGAGGAAGCGTAGGATTTTAGCCAGCTACTCTGTACATTTTAATTACAAGTTGCACACAGACAAGGCAGAAAATATGTTCCCAGACGTCAGTCACTGGAACCTACTTTAATATGAACTTGGAGGAAGTTCTGATGAATCTAAAATAACTGCGGGACATACTGATCTTACAGAATTTGAAAAGCAGATGAATGGAAAATGTGACTAAACCTTTTCTGGTTTACCTGATAGAAAAGAGACAAATGTACATACTGTTGATTAAAATGCTAAATTCATTGAGGACAGCACAGATGTGTGAGTCATAGTTGTCTTCTAGCTGCAAACTTATGCTTTAAAGCCAGTCTCCTAATCTTGTTGCTGTTATGTTTCCTCACATCAATATTTAGGAGCATTTTAACAACTTCTTGCAGACAGCTTTCTATATCTACAAGAAGTACGGTTTCAGGAAAATACTGCCTCTACCTTCATCTGGTCCTTTAGTCAATGCATTTATTTTCTTCTACATTTGGTGACAGTAGACTAAAAGTCACTAAAAATAAATAGGATTTGCAGAGAAAACAGCAGCACAGGAATCTGACAATGTTATTATTATATTTTTTTAATCTGACTTTATCATACCGTAATGGAAATATACTTTAGCAAGAATGAAAATAAAGTCCACAAAACTAAAAAAATTGCTTTAAAAGCTCACAAGAGAGAGGTATAATAATTTTATAGTTAAAGTGTTAAAATCAACCTCTTCAGGAAGGTCTTTGTCTTCAGCAAAATATTATTTGGGGGTTGAAAAAGAGGACTTGGGATGTTCAGTTACATTCTGCCCTATAATCTCTGTTATTCCACTGTTTTGATTTCAGATTATGTAAAATGAGTCAGGTAATTATTACTTTGGTTTCACATGAAGTGCTTATTTACAAGTATGTAGCATTTTGACTCCCATTATTTCTTAATTTTTCTCATTTGGTCAACTGTTTCTGCCCCAAATCCCAAGCAGCAGCAAGCCCAAGTTTAAAGCTCTGGCTTTTGTGCAGGCTATCATTGTGTACAGAATTACAGGATATGATATGATAGGACTAATATATGAGACCCAGCTCACATCCTTGCAACTCATCCTCTTTTTCTTTCTTGGGAACTCCTAATTTTCTTCCCCTCCAGATCTTCTCAATTCAGTGCTCAGCCACAGTCCCTCCCCAGTTTCTTGTTCTCACTCTGTGAAACACTGTCAGGGTCAGACTTCTGTTACCAACTGCTTTCCGTACATTCTCTCTGCCCCGATGCTGATTTACTAATCTGCCCAACTGGTCCCAGTCTCTCCACTGAAACTCAGCTCTGTGTTCTTCACGCTTCTGCAGTGAAAGTCCTCCACATTGCATGGTCGTCCACTTTGTTCCTGTATGAATTGCACTGAATATGCTTTGCTTTCAGTCGAACAACACTGTGTAACAATTTTGAAAGAACAAAAAACCCTTTAGCTTAAAGAGAAATAACAGTATTGACAGTACTGACTCTGTTAACTCTTATACCACTTTTCCAAGCATGCAAATAAAATGGTTTCAAATTTCAGCATCATTAAAGATGAAGGCTTGCAAGTACACCATTATCTTGTGTTTTGTCATCCTTTATGGGCTCCATTAGACTGATGAAAGCTTCCTGACACTTTATAGCCCTTTCTGACAACTTTTTCCTGTGGACTTCTCTAGAAAATCAGAGGTTTAAGAAGAGGGAACTACTATTCCTATTTTTCATACTGAGAGTCATTACCAAGCATCTCAAAGCGCGCTTCGTTAACCATGAAATACTACGCAGAAGCGGTTAATTAACTGTGATGTGAAAATACCTGGGAACAGTCAGTTATAAGCAATGCTATAATGTTAGATCTTGTGTTCGCTGTTTACGTTGTTCTCCAAGTACAGGGTTCACTGGGCACGGCATCTTTTCATATTCATGTTTAAAATCTATTTGGACATTCACCTTTTATTCCTCAGTCCATGATCTGAAATTTTAGAGTAAGCATGGGGAAATTGTGCTGTTTGAGTGTTACAATATTTACCTATGATGTGCTGGGAAGAAGCCACTTGGGCTGTAGAACAAAATTTTGTGCTCGTTTGTAGAGCCCACTTTATTTATGTGCAATGAATGCAGATTTTACCTCTAGAAAAATGAGGGCATCTCAAGAGCAACTGTGCACAATGTGCCATGTGGCAAAGAAAATTACAGAGTATAAGCCCAACTTGACTATCCTTGTCCCTGGCATAAAAACCTAGCTTTTATCTCTGTTACATTTCTGAACAATCACCACATTCTTCCCTCCTGCTGGAGGATTAAAAATCCAAGTATTGGATTCTTAATTACCTAGTACTATTGTGAAAAAAGACAAAGAAACGGGAGTAAAAGCTACCAGAAGAGGTAAAGTTCTATTGCTGGGTAGAAACCTGACATATGATATGGCTTTTTTACCCTACATAGCTGTGCTCCAAGAAATAGTTTTGTGGCAAAATGCAGTAGCAGCTTATTGGATCATAAGGAACAATCTACTAAACTGTCCTTCTACCAGACCTATTCCTTCAGATTGCTCATAAACATCATTGTCTAAATTTAGCTCTGGATAGATACCTAACGATTTTATTTCAAAGCATGTTGATGACTGTCTGAGTCCCAGGTCAACTACAGTCCATACTACAGCAATAGCCATTGTATCACTGTAATATCATTGACCACTGACATCACTGTCTTGGTGAACATTCTTAAGTAAAGAATGACAGCAATATACCAAATCAATATTTGCACCTTATTCTTTATTGCTATGTTTAGATATTGAGAAAGCATATTTCTTCTTGTCAAAATCCATAGCTTTGATTCCTCTATTCTTTAGTAGTATGAGTCAAGTTTCCAAGCCATGCAACGAGTAAAAAAAGCAAATAACCAACAACACTGCAGCAAAATGGAAGCTAGTAATGAGCACCCTTTTTCTGCAATTATACTTCCTGGGAGAGGAATTCCTTAATTCCAGGAGAAGGGATGAGAGGGGGACTCAACTCTCCGTACTGCTGATCTCTCCTCACCCTACAATTTCTAGTGCTATATTAAGGGGGGTAGGAATTATATGAGCAAGAGGAAAGGCAGAAATTGTGGAGAGAATGAGAGAGAAATAGATGTGGCTGGAGAAATAAAATGAGAAAAGTAACACGTAAAAAAAATCAACCACCAAACCTTTCAAAAACAACCTAGGCAGAAGAGGTGGCCAGGGTACAGACCCAAGTGGAGGCCAGGATAGAAGTCTGGGCCACAAGGGCCTGATGTGAGAATACCACTGCTCTGAGTGGCAAAACCAACCCACGCGAAGCTTCCCTGCGCAGTGGTAGGGAGATTTTCTTGGTTGTGAAGCACTCCTAGTTCTGTCTAGTATAATTCACAGCATGCAGCTATGCTTGCCTCCATCTTTCAGTTTGAGACATTTTAAGGTGCATAAGTTTTATTGCGTCTTTGCAGCTCACCCAAAATGATGAGATAATTGTTTTTCTATTGGCTATTCTGGGCTCTTGGAGCTTGCTACTGAGGATGTTTGTTAAATGGGTATGCATGGTGTGCAGAAGGTAATAATAAACTGTATAATATGATAATGAAAATATGATAATAATATGTAAAGTTGGTATTTCTCCTTGTTAACTCATATCTTAATTTCAATCTGATCATTCTTTGTGTCTTGACTATTGAGGCTGTATATTACTTGGGCTTGGAAGAGCATGCTAAGCTCACTTAGAATTCTGTTACCCCATGAAATCATCCACCAACTCTTGCTCCAGTTTCTTTCCCACTCACTCCCACTTGCACTTATGAGTAGACAGGAAATCCTTGCACAGTGCTCATAGAACAGAACCAGTTTCACAGGTATAATGAGAACTATGCACTTGGCTTCTCTGAAGACAGGATTGTCCTAATAAAATTGTACAATATTAATGTTAAACAAAGGGCTAAAGAAGTAAGGAAATCTCCAAGTATGTATTCTCCAATCTAGAAGGAAACTCAGGAAAACAGGAAATGAAGATGGCTTTAAGAGGAAAATAAACATGTAGATAGCATTTATGACAGCATGCAAGGAAATCTTAGGTTTTAATGTTTGATTATGCAATTCCTCAGGGAAAAGCTCTCATTATCCATACAAAATACTGGTGCTTCCTAGTCTTTTTTTTCCACCCCTATTCTTAACACTACACTCTATCACATGGTAATGCATTCTCCTTTATATCCTTACTTGCAACAATAAGGAGATACATGTTCAGCTCATAAGCCCACAACTTCTTGCTAAGCGTTGTCAGCTTTAGGAGTTCTTGAACCTTCATCAAAGACTTTTCCTTTTGAAAGGGATCTCTGGCTAGATGCTCTGACCAGGCTGCCAGTGGTTTGAGCTGATGGAGTCTCGATCTACATTAGCATTTTTGTTCAGAACAGGAGAGTATTCTCTAAGCAAATCACTCAGTAGTCCTTGTACTGGTTCTGTTCACAGTGCAGTTTTCATAGACTCGAACTAGATGCCTTTCAGAGCAACCTAAAATTGGAAGATCCTAAGCGCTTAGCAAGCAGTCTCCATCTCCTAAAGAGGGACAAAGATCTAAACCAATATGTTGACAAAGTTGAACTGTTCTACTCCAGAGCATACCAACTAGTTAACCATCATGAGCTCATACAACACCCTGAAATTATTTTCAGGTAATATAAATGGCCAAATATCACATGTGCCTTCCTATGTATTGAGGAGTTCAAACCTTTAATTCTCTGCAAATTCATTGCTCCTTTTTCACTTATTGACCCATCTTCTGTTTCAAAAACATTTCTCATCTTTACTTAACGTACCTTCTCTTACCATGCCCTACTGAATCTTTCATCACCTTTCATATTTAGTAATAGTGGTAGTATCATGCCTTCTTTCCCCATTTGCTATTGTTATCTGCTGCAATGGTGACCTCTACCCCAGAAATGCCAAATTTGATCATGAACCTAGCAAAACTGTAACCAATATTAAAAGAAAAAAAAAAAGTAATTAGGGACAAACTGTTAATTTGGGAGAAATTTGGATGGAGAAAAAGAGATGTAAGGGATGTGAGAAGGTCCATCAAATTCAGAAAAAATGTCGTATAAGAGTTGAAATCATCAGAATGCAAATATAGGGTTACCCTGACTGTAGCAGTATGGATGCCTACAAACAAAAACGAATCTGACCGGAAAACACCAAGTTCACCAGGCAAATACCAAGTTCACTGGGATGACTGACGGTGTTCTCTGTCAGGTCTAAGGCTACATGACTTGCTGTGGGGAGAGGTAAACTTGAGTCTTCATACTTACAGAATTTTAATTCCATAAGTACCCTTTATCTGATTCACTAGACTTAAAAACTATATTAAACATCTTCATAGCAGTACATAATAGCCTGCACAACTCTAATCATGAATTAATATTAGCAGTATGCTATTTAACCAATTTGATTATTGATAATTTTGCTATTCTTCATTAATTCTTTCATATTGTATTCATTAATCAATAAACACCTTAATCAGTTTACACCAGTTTTATCAAGTCTGATGTAAAAGGGGAGTGTTAAACTTCAGAAACATTATGTCTCTGAGCTTGGCACTTGTGTGGACACCCTTTTTCCTGTAATCATTCCTTACAAGAGTCCAGGAGACACTGTAGTCTCCAACGTGACTCTGGGGTGCTCATTGCTTGACATCCCAAAAGAGCTCCACCAGGGAAAAATCACCACCTTCAGAGATTTTTGGCGTCCTTTCCCTCTCATAGTTAACAACCTGTTGTATCACCGCTTCTGGTTCCAGCCAGGTAAGTGCCATGAATACATGTTAGGGCCAAAATTCTACTAGAAGTCTTGCTCATCATCATTTTAACATTGAGCTCCAGAGGCATAATATATGTCACTGGTCTGACTGGTGGGAATTCTTTGCCTTTTAGAACAATTCCTCCAAGTCTGAAAGCTATGGTGACCTCAGAACCCACCTATTTTCTGGTCTGTTCAGTGTTGGGAGAAGCTGGGTTTAAAACTCTTCACACAAATATACCTCAGGTGCAAGACCAAGATGATAAAAGGAACTGTATTTGTTCTTTTGTGGGTGTAGGGCATGACAAGGGGAGAGATCACAAAAGTCTTCCTCTATGGTTATGGAAACTATAGTTTTCGTAAGAGTATAAATATCTCATTGGGAAATTATTAGAGTAAATCAAGTTACTGGGGGAAAAACTAATACTAGATAGAGGTAAAACTCTCTCATTATTAAGACAGTACAACTAGCTCACACAAGGACTCTAGAAAAGTGTTGGAATCTCTTTCACTGTAAGTCAACAAGAAAAGGTTAGACAAGTATCGGTACAAATTACTTAGATCTGCTAAAAAATAGGGACTAGACTGTGACATTTTGTGAGTCCCTCTGTATATCTATAACTGTGATCCTGAGTGAGTAATGTCTGATAATCAAGTCATATTACAATTAATCCAAATATAATCCCATTGAAAAACAAATAACACTCTTGATCTGAAATTTGGGAGATTAATTGAGTAAAAGAAGAAATATTAAACAAATACATTGCTGTTGATAGCTAGAATCATACCTTTCCTCCATTTCTGGTTAGCTGGTTTCCTTTCTGTTTCTTTAAAATAAATAAATTAGTTAATGTAAAGATGAGACAAATAATGCCTTTCTGTACACATGCAGTTCAGATTGTGACATTCTTAACCTTACCCCTTAAAATCCAATCACATACATACACAAAAATAGCAAATTATCCCTCTTCCTATTGGTCTGACATGAATGTGCAAAACTCCATGAAAACTTCTACACTGCAACTTTTCAACAGAGATTCTCCTGCCTTTCACTGCTTAAGAACAGAATGATTTTATTTCACTGTCCTTTGTGTCCCTTCACACCTACACTGTAATCTGGATCGTCTCCATGGCCAATGCAGATGTTTTGCATGACATGGAAGACTGAAGTTCAAGAGAAATTAAAAAAATTCTATAAACAGAACAACACGTAAGCAGTGAAGATGAAAACTTCCATGATATTACTCAAGTCTATTGAATTAAATTCTATAAATATATGCAATATTTGTTCTAAAATTATATGGGATAAATAAAACTAGAACTGACTCTTTGATACAGTCTAGTTAGCTCATTCTGCTTAATGCTAAAATGTTACTTTGGTGAGAACTTTTCTTGTTTTCCCATTAGAACACTGTTACAGTAGACTGTGAAGTCAAAAGTACGATATTTTCTTCTCACATCACTATTTCTTCCAAATAGTCTTTCTCTGAATGAACACACACTGCCTTCTGCATGAATAGTCAAAAACATTTGGTGTAGGAAAAGCTGCATATTTTGCTAGCAATTATCTATTTTTAACTAGCAGTCGAGAGAATTTTTTCCTGAACCAGTATCTTTATCAGGTTAAATGAGTTGGTTAGTAGAAGGTTTCTGAAAAAGGTTGTGTTGGTTTTGGTAATTTGACATTTGCAAAAATGTCATTTAGTTGCACAAATGGTTTCTTACTATTTGACATTTAAGGAATTGAAATTCCATTTGCAAACAACTTCTTGCATAATTAATATATTTAAAATTATTATTTGAAAGACGTGTAACCCTCTCCTCCCATACTATGCCTGTGTAACTGAGGTCATAATTATCATTCAGCTATTAGTTATCCTGTATTCAGTTTTACAACTTACACAATGAGTCCCAGTTTCAAAAAAAAGCCCTTTTGTTGTTTCTCTTCTCTTTTCTGGTCTAAGCTTCTGATTTGCTTCCAGTGGCAGTTTTGTTAAATAAGTTGTTTCAATAGCTGCAGACAAAAAGCAGAATGTTCCAGCTGCAGATCAATCATTATAGATTTTAGGTTCAGAACCTGTTTTAGGCACCGTGTGACTGTTTGGGTAGAGGAATCATCATTTAACTCTACCTTGGTGCTTGGACTCTGAATTTCAGTAATGACAATGAGTGCTGTACTTGATACTCAGGCCACTATGGAGAAATGGGCAGAACATAGGAAAATATAGCATAGCTAGAGGTATTATCATTTGCCAAAAGTGTTAAAACGTCTGTATACACAGCCATTATATATTCTTTATAACAGCGGAAAAAGGCCAATCCAGAAAAAAACCACCCCCCCCATTCTTTGTGCAAGTGGTATGTCTCCCTTATTAAAGTTGGAAGTACTAGTGTCGTGGTTTAACCTCAGAGGGCACCAAAGAACCACATGGCAGCCGCTCTCTCTCGAGCCCCTCCACAGCCAGAAGGACAATATCAGAAGAAAAAGGCAAAACTCGTGGTTTGGGACAAAGGCAGTTTAACAGAACAACGAAACAGTATCAGTAACCCCCCCCAGGGGGGAATTCACCCTGTCCCTCCCGGAACCAGGACAACTTGTCATAATTGTGTGTGTGGTATATACTGTATTTGGGTTCCTGGAAAACTTGGGGTACATTTTGAAGAGTTGTTTCATCAGCATTGTGTGTAGCCACACCTTAGTCTGTGATAAGTATTTTAGCAAATATTAGCTATAACTTAATGTTGAACTTTTGTTATAGAAAGTTTATCTAGCCAGAACAAAGTATAAACATCTCTCACACAGAGCAGTGTCTAACCCAAAGAATGCGACTCAGGGCCACAGGAAAGGGTAACGTAGCAGATTGTTTTAGAGAACTTGTAGAACCTTTGGTACCACCAGATATTCTGAGCATTAATTGTAGATGGTTAGGTTGTACTGTTGGGCTCAGCTCTAAACCAACAAACAAAAAAGAGAAAAATCACAACTCTTAACGCTGAAACATGTCACACCCTATGAGTAATAATTAATCATTGTTTACATTTTGTTTCTGTGTTAAAAACAATCTAGGAAAAGATATTGATGATTAAGAACGGAAGAAGGTATGGAATATACGAAATCTGAACAGAAGATAAGCAATTCCTCTAAATAGAAAGATAGAAAAGTAGTTTGAACTTTGAGTTTAAATATAAGTAAGTAACATGGAGTTTTATAAAGATAAGGAAGAAAATATCCTACTTTTTTTTTTTTTTTTTTTGCATTCTATGTTTCTTTCCTAAAATACAGTTTTTAAAAAAATTATTTTCTTTTAAACTCAGGTCTGATTATTTCTATCATTTATTTCCAATTTTTTATAAAGGTAGCTTTTAGGAAAGCCCTGGACTTACACTGAAGCTGTGTACTGGTTTTCTGTGGGATGTTTAAATGACTGAGGAACAGAGTGGTTACAAGAGATACTGTGACAGACTGGTGGCATTTCAGCTCAGTTCCTTGCACCCTTGACTTTCTGTTAGCCATCAGCCATTACTGCCATATGTGAAACTTAGAGCCCCAGAAAATGCAGTTTTATAGCAAGATTTAAAAGAATATAGGGAAGCAGGAATCCTACTGAAAGCATAAAATGAATCAAATTACTAAAGATGAGAAGAAAGAAAAAGCACACAAGAGGTTATGACAGAGTCAAAAACAATAAGGCGGAGATAGAGAAAAAGGTAAAGGAAAGTGGAAAACTGATACAAAACAATGTTAAGTACTTCAATGATTTCAACTAGGCATAAACAAATTAAATTCAGCTTCTGACACTTTGACAATTTGGTCCAAGAGTATCAGTCCAGTTGTCTCTGGGAGCTGTTGAATGGATGAATGAAGTTATGAAAGACTAGATATAGCAAATATTTTGTGTGTATGATGTACATAGGTGAGCTGTCACCAAACAATCTGAATTTGGTTCCCAAAAAGCTGCTGGAACTGATAAATAGTTGTGTAAGCAACTAGAAAGTAACACCGTGAAAAATAACAACAGGGCATTTTCAATAATGGATTATTTGAGAATAAGCTAGCTCTTCCTCTGTCTGATAGTACATGTTACAATTTCAGTAAAATCTTCCATGATGCTGGCAAGATGAGGTTAAGGAAAAAATACAACATAAAGGCAGAGAAGTGAAGGACAGACACAGCTTATTGTAAACCTGTATTCATGGTTTAACATCAAATTGGAAGAGATATATCATGCAAGGTGTTACAGAAGCTTTTCCTCAAGTAGGAACCTATTCAGTGTATTCATAAATGACTTGACTGAATAAACATAATATTAGCAGAAATACCACACTAGAAGTTAGTTTCAAGTAGTTTGGACGAAAAAATCATAATTGAAGGTAGCAGTGATGAGACAAAGAAGTGACCTGAAATCAGGTAAAAACCAAGAAATGTGCATTCAGACTACTTTGTACTAGGGCAATGCAAGTGAGACTTCCACCTGTCAAGGAGCAGCAAAGGCCAGCTGCCCCCTCAGGGACAGGAAAACATGGTCAGTAATGCAGGGGCCACTCCATCCAATGTCCAGGCCCACAGTACCCAACAAAGCAATCAAGGAAAACAGATGGCTCCCAAGCGCAGCCAAGAGTCCAGATCCTCAGGCAAATGAATGATAATGATGCAGGGCCAAGGTCAAGCCAAAAAGTCAATTCACAGGTCAGATCCAGTGATAGTAACCGAGGCCAGACATAGTTCAATGATCAATCAGAGAGGACCACAGGGACAAGACAGGACAGAGTCCATACTGGGAATACGGCCTACATGCCATGGGCCAGAGCTTTGGGATTCAAAGCCAAGCACAGCTTTGACTTAACTGAAGATCAGCAACCCCTGCAACAGAGATCAGACAGGCACTAGCAGCCCAGGACTAACCAGGACTTGTTTAAGTCTCCCGGGCCTTATGGAAAGGGTGTGTGGGCAAAGGCTTCAGGTGAGGCTGGTCAGGGTTGTTAAGATCTACCAGAGTCCTGGCAGTAGACTCCAGCAAGGTGTGACCTCACAGAGATCTGGCCTTGTTGGGACTTTGATAGAGAGAGTGTGGAGTGTCAGTAGGCTGCTTTGGGGCGCACAGAGGCGGGTTGAGGGAACTGGGACAGGGATGTGGCATAGCTGGACGGAAGGGGTCAGGTTTGCCATGAGAATGTAGGCCACCACAGGTGGGCTTAAGGCAATGAAGGGCCCTGGTGGTCTAATTGTGGTGAAAAGGATTTTTGGAGGGATGAGAGATTACTTTTCTGGTTACTAGTGGTAGTATTTTTTCATATTTACCGGATATTACAGGAAAAGGTGCAGGAGGTAAAATAATGTAATAAAAGATATTTTAACTCCAGTATTAAAACAGCAAACAGCTTAGATCCAAGTCTTTTTAATATTTTCTATCATGTGTGAATTTCTGATTGCATTGCTCATGATTTCAATTCTCTATTGACTCTGAGAAGACATTGCTTTGGTGGGGATCAGGAACTAGATGAAGTTCTGCCTGTGCAGAGTTTTTGGTAGTTATTTGCAAGCAGTACCCTAAGAAACACAGATGTCTGATTGAAAAATGAGTTTCTACTTTTCTTGTGAAGAGGGCACTGATTGCCACCCCTGAGCCTGCCTGGTGGCTGAAGGCAGTTGTACAAAATTAGATTCCATTTCAAGGCACACAACTGATCAGTCTTTTTGTACTTCTGAGGGTTGACAAGGCAGGTTGAGTGGTGAAAGAAATGTGGATTTGGAACTTCCTCTGCAGAGTCTTGCCATTCTCTACTTCTGCTGCTTTTTGTACTTGCTTTGCTCTAGCTCATGTGAAAGCCCAGAGGAAACATCATGCGTCCCCAATCTTGTTTGTGCTAAGAATTTTCGGACAGCGTGCAAAGCTTCAAGTTCCAGTGAGAATGTGACTGTGCCAAAGTAAAGATTCTGTAATCATATTGGTTCAAGCTAGGAAGCATCTTAGTTATATAACGAACATACAATGCAATGTGCCAAAAAATAGAGTACAGTCATGTGGAGCTTCCCTTCGCCTGTTGATAACTTAGAAGACTGACACTAATGAGGTCCCTTGATAAGCAAAGGCAGAACTAAAATCATGTTAACTTCAAAAGGATTTTGCACTTCAAATATTAAAGTGTTGCAGTAGAGAGAATGGGCTCACAGTTGTGGAATCCCATGAGTTAAGTCAAACTGCTTGAAGATTAAAAACCATATCTGACCTTGTATCACAGATATAAATGATGGAAAATCCATTCAGAGGAGATTATTGTCCCTCTTTCTGTACAATTTCTAAGAGAACTTCCCACAGGGGACTGTATGGCTGAAATTTGGTAAGGCCTGACATTGCTGGGGGTCACATGAATTATATGCATGACTTTGTGAGCATCAGGCAGGAGTTTTTCCCACATGTACATGCCTGGTAAACATCAATGAGGAGAAACATCAGTCATGCTTCATTAAGGATTTTAGGGAAGTTGCAGAAACTGTGATAATGTCCTGAAAATAAAGCCCTATGAAAATTTAAAATGCTAAACCAAAAAAAAAATATATATCGGAATGTGTTAAAAAGAAAGATGGGCCAAGAAAGACAGAGTGATTTCCAGGGTGAGATTTTATTATCCTAAAAATATTTTGTATTTCTCATCATGTCTTCAAAATTTCCCAGTCTGTGGCTATTATGGCTTATGCAGGATCTCTGATCCCAAGGAGTGCTTCTGTGCAAGTCAGTCAGTCATGCAGGTTACTTTAATCAGGTGATTGTCAAGTACTTGGTGCTCTTGCGTTTCAGCCATTGTAGCTATTTTGCTGTGTTTTACAGTGCCTGTGTGAGCCTAGCCGGATGCCAGGAGCTCCCTTCTCAGTTGTTCAGTGTTTAGGAATGGGACAGAAATAATGTAAGAGTGGGAAAATCAAGCTGGTGAGACGGTGTATGTTCTAGATGGAGGAAAGACTTAGACGACCTAGCTGAGATGAGGAGCAGAACAGAGATAAGGTATTGGTTTTAAGCGGTAGGAAACAGGTGGTAGGAGAGTGGATGTGGCAGTATGGGGCTGAGCTTTAATTGGGGAAGCAACCTGGTGGGAAGGGCAGGAAGAATATTATCATAGAATAGTACAGGCTGGAAGGATCTTGGTAGGTTACCTTGACCAGCCTTCTATTAAAAGCTGTGTTAATTATTGTGTTAGATCAGATTCCTCCTGAATTCTTAGAGACTGTGGGATCCTGATCCAGGCTTGGGGAACATGTACAGTTTCTGACAGGGAGAGGCAGGGGCTAAGGTGGCTCTGCTCTGCCGCTTAGGCATTAACAAAATGCTTTAGAAAATGGGCTTGTATGATATACCTCTTACCTGTGCAGGT
Organism: Nycticryphes semicollaris; assembly: GCA_013400055.1. Classification (NCBI taxonomy): domain Eukaryota; kingdom Metazoa; phylum Chordata; class Aves; order Charadriiformes; family Rostratulidae; genus Nycticryphes; species Nycticryphes semicollaris. Next base: position 737,291 of record VXBJ01001578.1, read on the forward strand.
TTATGAGCAGTCACAGAGCCAGCAGGCAAATAGAATAAGAAGACTGGATATAAAAATATACCGGATATAGACTGGATATAAAAATATGAGAATATACTTTTGATAACTAGTTTTGAAAAAAAAATAAAAATCACTCATTTCTGTGGGAAAATAAAATAGAGGAGAAATTAAGTGTTGTGTTCAGCAGGAAAACCCCAATCCCAGAGCTGGATTTTTAAAAGTTTGACTGCTTTTGATGATCATCAGTTGAAAAATTATAAGCAGTTTGGGGGGAAAAAACCCAAACCATTTCAATTTAGGAGAAAATTCAACTCAATTCTTAAATATTGAGTAGCTCCCTTGGCTTCTTTTGAGGCTTTTCAAATGCACTCCAGGATCCAAACCCCTATTCAGTTGTGCTGTGCAGTCATTTTATGAAGCTGACCAGTGTCTTGCACAGATTAGAAGGAAATTACTGCTTCCATGAAGAGGAGTAAGATAGGTAGATATTATTTTGTATATTGGGGGGTCTTTTAAATTGATTTTAACTGTTGTGTTGCTCTTCTGTTAATGATGGATATCTGGGTAGCTCTGATGTCCTAGATTTAGTTTGCACATCAAAGGAACGTGAGTAGTATGTAAAAATGGATCCAGAAGTATTTTTTGAGAGTTATTTTCTTATAAAATACAGAGCAGTTAGCTCCAATTCTCATAATAGTTCTTTTGCCATTATAGTAGTTCTGAAATAACTTTGGCCTTAGAACTCTTTCATCCTTTCTCAGATAAAATTGTCATACTTTAAGTCCTGCAGATGCTTTCAAATGGACAAAAAAGAAATGGTTTGCATACTTACTTCTTCTACGTTCTTCCTTGGAAGGCAAGACTGTAGACGACTGAGATGTCTCTAAAAATACCAAGCTTTTTTATGAGGAATGATTAAACACCATGGACTGGGCATAATGTTAAGAGATGAAAGCTTCTTGTGTTGCTGAGAGCTGATGATGATGCTATATATTCTTGAAGTAAAAATAATTTTCTTGATTTGCAGTTACTTCTCAAAAGCAATGCACACTCTTATGATTTAGATTTGAGCATTGTTATCTTCAGTCTTTTTATGTTCCCTTCTTTACAAATGTATGTTTTTAATTTGAAAAGTAAAAAAAAATTGAATTCAAAGTTTTTGAGGGTTAGCAGAAATTAGTAGGATTTTCACTACTTGGAAAGTGCTAAATGCCTTTTCCAGCATCAGAGTTTCCTTGTAATTTGGGAAATCTTAATGTCAAAAAAGAGCTTGATTTTCAAGAATGTGTCTGGTAAATAATATGACAAGAAAAAACTGTATCTAAGTGATCAATGAGTTTTGTAGTGATAGGTTTAGCTTCCACAATGATAACACATTTGATTAGGAAAAAGTGTAATCACTGGAGGAAAAACAGGGACCTAAACAAAAAATTAGAAATTTCATAAAAATTGTAAATTACAATTTATTGTATCTCTCAATTGCAATGAAATGCACTTCTTTTAACCTCTGTTCCACCTCTTTTTTCTATATAAGTCTAGGGTTAGGGTTCCAGATCCAGAAATAGACATGAACATACTCACAGGAGTAGCAATAAACTCAGGTTTCTATTCAATGATAGAGGCAACTTTCATTCAGCACCATAAGAATTTTTATTATGTAGACACAAGATGACTGTTCTGCCAAAGGACACAGACCAGAAGTCTAGTGAGTTTCAGAGCTGTCTTCCTCTGTAGACCTCTCGTTTGCATCTGGTAGAGCTTACCTTGTCATAAGAAGAGGGCAACTTAGTGTAAGTAAAGGAATCTCTTTTCTCTCACTTGGTATATATCTCTTGTAAAAGTACATATGAATGCTTGCTGGGATATTCCTGCCTCCACAGGAGGCAGAGCTTTCAGATTTTCACACTGAATTGTGAGCATTTTGGGATCTAGAGAATGTTTCTCCCTGGTCTGAAATATTTGTTGTATTAGCATTTTTTTACTCCACAAACCAGAACAGTGTTATTCGCAATTGATGCTGTAATTAAAAAGAAATTAAAACCTAGATATACCTATCCTAGAAAAACTGGAGGTGCACAATTTTTTTAAAAACCCTGGTTTCATGGAGGAAAAAAAAAACGCTCCTCACTACTCCCTATGCATTTTCAAGCTGAGCGTTTAGTTTTATAATTAAATTTCTTCTTACCACACTTATTAACATATTTTTCTTTGCTAATAGCCTTGTGGGTTCGTATTAAAAAATTAGTCTTTACTTTTAATTACTTGATGAAGATAAAGCCCGGCAAACTTTCCATAAAAAAATAATCTTATTCTTTCTTAGTGTTAAACATGGTGTATATGCCACAAGGGAAATGCAATAGCTTGATTTTCTGAACTCTATTATTGGCTTGGGTTATAGTAAGAATTGTTTTGACAAACAAACTCATTATTAATGCAAGAATAGGATAAATACACTATAAAAGGACACAAAAATGCTAGTTAACATAACTATTTGTTTCTTTGTAAGAAGCATTCTTAAAGGCATTAAACCTGCCTTTTTTCCCCCCCTCCAGTTTCCTAAGAGGAATCAGGCTTAGATAGTAGGAATTATAAGAAAAGAGTCAGTGGAAAATAGACTTGTTACACCTGGGATGCTAGAAAGGAAATAATTTGTGAAATAATTGTCTGAACTGAATTACAGCCTTCACATCTGCTGCTTGCATTCAGCATTCTCGGTTATAAGTCCACATTGCTAAAAGTTACAATCTAATAATAGTAGTAATAACACTAGTACTAGCACTAGAAGCTTCAAATGATGATGTGTTCCCTTTTTATTAGGTATAACACAAACACAATCGCAATGGAAAGATCAAGGGAAAAATAGATGCTGTTATTTTCTCCATTTCAGATCAATGAGCCACAATACATTTAAGCAAATTTGCAGTGCTCTCCTGCATTAGGGTGTGATTCCAGACTGAGGGTTAGAGCACACTGACTACAACTGAATTAATCTTTGCTTGCACGCTGCACTTTCCCACTGCCTCCTGCTGCTTTGATTGTCCATGTTAGGCACCTCTTGGAGCATGTGCAGGACACATGCCTAGGTTTCCTTTGAGTGACAATGACAGTGCAGAGAAGAGTAGGTTGTAATCTTCACTGTTTCACTTAAAATGGAAAAGGATCACAACATGGGATACGTCAGACATTGAGAGTTGACCTAGGTGACCGTAGCTGTTTTTGATCAGGGATCCATCTAACACAGTAACTCACCTCTAACAGCGATCAGTGGAAGGTGTTATGGTGGAATATAAGAACAGATAATCGTACTCCAAATGCTCACCTAGCTGTCTTTGTTCTTTTAACACAATTAGCATCTTTTGTGTTTCATGGTCATTGGTGTCTTTTTTCTCCCCACCAGAAATTTTTCAATCCTTGCCTTTTGTTGTTGTTCTGAAAACTTTGAACCTAACTTCGTTTGCTGCTCCCTCTTACTGAAAGAAACAGAGAACAGCTTCCTACCCTCTGCAGGACATGCTTGATTTTATAGGTCTCTAGCATATTTTCTCCCCAGTCACCTCTCTTCACAGTCTAAATTAGCTATTCATGGATAAAAATCAACGGGATATTCTGAAACTTCTCATCTTTCTGCCACTTTCGCTCCCCCCGCCCCCCCTACAATCTTCTTCAAAATCAGGAGCAAAAACACACATAGAGTTCAAGACACAAATCTCATATGCACTTGTACAATGGCATTATGTTTTCTGGTTTAAAACTGGATTTTCTTTTTTGTCCAAGAGTAAGAACTGAGCTGACGTTTTAATAAAATGTTACTATAACCCAAAGAACTCTTTTATAGAGGGACATATCAGGATCCAGAACTGTATGTTGAAATTTAGGATTCTCCCCTGTCCATACTTTTACCCAAACAATTTAAACTTTGCAAGTTTCCTATTGTCTAACTTTTCCAGTTGTCATGTGCCCTCAGAATGGCAGTTTTGTCTCTTTAGGAAACGATATTTCTTCCTCTTCCCAAGCTCTGCCAGCTTGGTGTCATCTGCAAGCTTGTTGACTGTGCACCCTATCCTATCATAAAGACTGTTTATTAAGACATTAGACAGAAAATTGAAGATGTTAAGTCACTTGTCATTCTCTCCTAATGAATTTTAAAGTTTCAGAAGGTGTTTTCTGTTATCATTCTTGAATACATAGAAATTTGAAATTGTTTCCTCTCAGGTGGGTGTTTCCATAATCTGCAGTGGAAGCCATATTAAAAAATTTCCTTTTATTAGAAGTTTTTTTCTATTTTAGTCTATTACCCAGTTGCATTTTTTTGGTAATAAGGGTGAAGGTGATGGAGATGCCCTTCTGTTGACTAAATGATTGGATATGATTTGTCTTTCTGAGGAATATTGTCATTAGAATGTTAAGGAATGTTTCAGATCCTGTATTGAGTG
>VXBJ01001578.1:741747-841775 GCA_013400055.1 Nycticryphes semicollaris
ATACATAAAAGCAATGTAGCTCAGTCTAGGACTGAAAAACCAAGACTGAAACTGAATGGAATACGTGGACCAATCTGCAAAGTTTGAGTGGTTGGGGGTCCCAAGTGAGGCTGGTTAATGCAATTTAGGTCTGTCACTATATTCAAAGCCCTGCATCCACGAATTGCCTATAAAGCCTTCAGAAACTCTTCAAACAAGCAACTGAAATTCTTATTGATAGGCTAAAATATTCAGCTCCATTTTAGCACTGCTTTTTTATTGTTTTCTTCTTATTCAAATTTCTTCCTGAATTTTCAGCTCCATCCATCTGATCTAAAAGGAAGCACTAATCTGCATGTATTCTAGAGCTGAAGCTGGCTGAAGTCACCAACTGCCTCCTGTGTTTTACATGTGACTTAAATCCAAAATATGCTGTAATAAGGGATTCCAAACCATTGTCAGCTGTGGTAGCCAAGAGGGTTTTAGGAGACTTGGCTCAGCCAGTTCCAAATACACATTTGATCTGGTCAGATGCAAGACACATCCAAATCAGAAGCAAGGCTGTTGCAATGCACTGTGAGTAATGGGAATGCAGGTTATCTATGCCTGCAAATCTAGTTTTGAATATTTTTTTTTTTCTGAAAATATTTGCTCCTCTACAATAAGCTGATACCAGATTTGTCAATCTAGTACATAAAAGAAGACAAGGTGCTTATTAAAAGTAATGCACATTATACCTTGGCCATGGGTTGCTTATAAGCAGCTGTAAATATACTATTATTCCAGTGACAATGGTAGCTCCTTAGATAAATATCCCTCTGAAAATACAGTCCTCATGTGTCTGCAAGACTAACAATCCCTGCAGTGATTAACATACAGAAACCCTTATCCCTCAGAACAACTCATATTGCAGCAGTCTACCTCCAACTGTGGAGAAACTTCTGTATTACATTTGTCTGAAAGAAAATAAATTAAATCGAAAATGTCTTTTAAAAATAAATGTTCCATTTCAAACAAGAAAAAAAGCAGGAGAGTGCTGTAATTTGAGCCATATCAACACTGCTGATGGAATCATTCGTGCAGGATGTATGGCACATGTGCAGATTATAGCTCAGTAATACCTTGGAGTGACAGGTAATTTATGTCATTTGCCCCACTATCAGCTGAGAAGGGAAGTATGAGTCTCAGCTGGGTGACCAGTCAGAATAAGCATGATTTGAGGGGCCAGCCAAAAATGTGCCTGCCCATACCCTCCAGACTGAAGGTGTGCTGGTTTGTCAGCATGCCAAGACATTTGTGTTTTCCTTGTCTTGCTGCCTAAGGAAGTGCATGTGCCGTATCTTGGATCTCTGCGGGTCTACTGTGGTTTCGCAGGCAAGCGAGCCTATTGGTGCACAGGTACGTTACAATACTACTTTAAACAACTTTTTTGTTTGTTTGGGAGAGGAAAAGGGAACAGCAGATTTTGGGGTAAAAGGAATACTGTAGCAGAACAGAAGGTGGTGCCTACTGTAGTTAAATTAGATACATTTAAAAGTTCACCCACTTGTTTATATTTGCTATATCTAGGCTAAATCCATGCAGTTGTTGCTTCATAAGCTATACATGGGTGATAAACAGGCACTTGTTTCAAATTATAAGTATTTCATTTTTTAGACAAAGTAAAGAAACAGAATGTTATCTTGACCTGCCTTTCTGAAAGATTCTGGGAATGTTACTTAGAAGGTCATTTCTCTTTCTGATCACAAGAATTTAATCATGAATAACCTTTTTCTTCTTGTGAAAAAAGCACTTTTGTCATATTGAAATGGTAGAGAAATCATAATTTTGTCATTCTTTAAAAGCTAAAATGCAGGCATTGCTGTAAATATGGCTGGTACAGACATTCTTATGCATTTTTTTTTCAATTGAGCTCAGCTGTTTTTAATCCTTCCAATAACATTTTCTTTAAGCAATCAGCTTTATGTGGCCTACAAAATTACATGGAGAAGAATGAGCTCTATTCTAGCACTTGCAAAAGCAATAGCTGATGAGAAGGTATCCCCTTAGCTGCCCTTTCCTACAGATTTTATTTCCTCGGCACTTGGGTATACACGTTGTCACATTTGCATTTAGTATAATGGCTGGCAGAAGCCTGTGTCAGGACAGCGAAAAGGGGAATGTATATATAGGTGTAGATAAAACACATATCTAAATATAGAAATGAAAGAGAAAGGGGGGGGGGAGAAACATCATAATGAGAGCAGTTAAGTGCTAGAAGAGATTGCCCCAAGAACTGGTGGTATCTCTGTGCTTGGAGGTTTTCATGACCCAGCAGGGCAAGACCCTGCACAACTGATGTAGCTTAGGAGGTAAAGCTTGCTTGGTGCAGGAGGCTGGACTGGATGACTTCTGGAGGTCACTTCAAGCCTAAGCCTTTCTGTGATTTTCTGAATCAGCACTAACCAAACAGTAACCTTCTACAGAACTAAACTATCTACTTCAGGAGATTCTCTAGCTGCTTGTTTTATCTCGCTAGCTCTTAATGTCATTCCTCGGTTATGCCAAATTAGCAAAATTAGCATTCCATTGCACACAAAATCAGCCTTGTTCTTATGCCATAATTACTTTCACTTCCCACCTTGCAAACTTAGGCAGACATCTCAATGATTAGGTAATATTGCTCTGTTGACAGTATTTGACTGTGCTTTTGAACATCTTTGTGTCAAGGTTGAGATACTGACTTCTTGTTTGTGGAACACTACTAATGCGTGTGTCTTAGTCCAGGGGCACTTCCAATTAGTAAGATTCATGGGGGACAGGAAAGAAAGCAGTTTCCTCTTGTTCCTTGGCTCTTCTCCAATTTTATCTCCTCCCTCTCTTCATCTTGAATCAACTGCAAGCTTTAGTTTAGTCCCTAATCTGTTTGTTTTCTCTTTTCCTGGAACTTCTTAACCCTTTTTTCATTACCAGGGCTCACTCTTCTGCTCTGCACACTATACTTTCCAGAGGTAACATAAAAAATGCAAAAAAAAAAAAANCTGTGCACCCTATCCTATCATAAAGACTGTTTATTAAGACATTAGACAGAAAATTGAAGATGTTAAGTCACTTGTCATTCTCTCCTAATGAATTTTAAAGTTTCAGAAGGTGTTTTCTGTTATCATTCTTGAATACATAGAAATTTGAAATTGTTTCCTCTCAGGTGGGTGTTTCCATAATCTGCAGTGGAAGCCATATTAAAAAATTTCCTTTTATTAGAAGTTTTTTTCTATTTTAGTCTATTACCCAGTTGCATTTTTTTGGTAATAAGGGTGAAGGTGATGGAGATGCCCTTCTGTTGACTAAATGATTGGATATGATTTGTCTTTCTGAGGAATATTGTCATTAGAATGTTAAGGAATGTTTCAGATCCTGTATTGAGTGGAGTGATACTCCACATTCAATATTAATTTTCTCAGTTTTAAAGTGTGTTGTCTTAGTAATATCCATTTCTCTCTGATACAGCAAGGNATGATTAAATTCATTTCCTTGGGAAAAAGTAATGTCAACCATCATATGCAGTGATCACTCAACCTCTTGTATTTTAATTTTTCTGGTGGTTTTTTTTTTTACAGGGAGACTCTGGATGTTTGGTTTTGTTTATGTTTTTGTTTGGTTTTTTCCCCACGATGTGTTTCTGGGTGCTTACTCTCAGTCTCCAGGAATCTATGCAATTTTTGAAACTACCCACAATCTATAGCTAATTGGGCTAACCAGAGAATACAGATGAAAGGACTGAATCTTGGCAGTATGAATAGTGTTTTATCCAACTATTAGATTCAAGTAATAATTCATAGCCCAAAGTCAGAGTGTTTTCCTAACAGGGTATATTTTTCACTGCTTTCCCATGCTGATAAACACTACCAAAGTCTTTCTGTAGTGTACAGTTATATATGACAACTGCACCACTGACATAAATTATGTTTTTAAACTGTACAGGTAGCACAACCTGGTGATCTGCTCCTGAAATATCTGCTGCAAGAATCAATACAAATGTTCTCTTATAAGTGACTGCTGAATGGAATCACTCCTAAAGAGCTTAACCACTCACATTCATAAGGAGACAATTTGCAGGCTTGCAAAGCCTACATTTCTGTTGAAAATTTCAGCATTGATAATCCTACACTTTCAGTTGACAGCTGATACATTGTGTAGTTCAAAGAGCGTTCAGGCACTACATGAATGCTATCCCTCAATTCCCAAATACGGACTCTTATCCTTCCTTAGATTGATACTGCTGTGGTGTATAAACCGGGGTGTCCTATATATCTGTCTGTAAAGATGTCTCCATTTGCAACTGATAGCATCAGGGCCCAGAGCATGCTCCCCCTTTTCTGGGAGCTTAGCTGACTGCATTCATGCCAGCTCACTGATGGGATCTGTGCTGAACAAAGAGGTAACAAGACTCAACAAATGTCCCTTCTTCTTGCTTTGGGAGCTACTTTCATGCCAAAATTCTCTTCTTTGGTCTCTACCTGAGCTTCATTGCAGCCATGCCTGTGCCTGCTCACCTGCTCCGCTGCCCTGGGTACTGACCCTGGCCCACACACTGGACTTTTTGTCTTGACCACAGATTTGTCTGTCACTGTGTACTTGGCTGGAGCTCACTGGACTTTGGCTTACCCTGCTGACTGTCTCCAGACCTGGCCTTCATCTTGACTTGCTGATACAACTTCCTGGTGTGATCCCAGACGTACCTCATTGCTGTGCACTTATCCATAAGGATTGCCATGTGGACTTGGCGTTCTGAACTCTTGACTGAACCTGGAGTCTCTCTTTCCCTTAGGGAGCAGTCTGCCCCTGCTGCACCCTGACAAAGAGGTATCAGATGAGTTGCCCTAAGGTAACAGGTTATTTTCCCAGTTGCAATTTTTTTTTCCTTTGTGTATACAAAAATCAGTAATAAGGAGATAAGAGCCATTTGTGAACTAACAGTAAAGAAACTTTAGGTCCCAGAATTACTAAGACTGATTTGCACTTAACATGAAGAGTCAGGGAAAACTACTCCTTGTTAGCTGACCCATAAAAATTAAACAGTGAATTGCAACTTCAGTGTGCTCTCTAAGATTCACCCCCTTCCAAATGGTGAGCTATTAAAAGTCATACAGACAATGACACCAACATGATCTTTAAGCAAAACAAAAGCATTTTAGTATTGTGTAATGTGGATTGTTTGAAAATCAGCCCTTTGTACTAGTGACAATTCCTATATTTGACTTTATGTCCCAACAGTACCATTGAGTTTGGTTTTTTCCTGTCGCTGTAAGGTGTAATTCTTGTGCAGCCACTGGAAAATTCAGTGGTTGTATAAGACATACAAAAAGTTGCTGCTGGAACTCTTCCTATCTATCTGTCTTATTTTATCTGTTTGTAACTGGTAATTATGAGTCCATGCTGATCTACAATTTCAGTTTCTACAGCAGTGCTTTTTAGTAGTCATTTGGGTTTAGTCTCTTATTCTTCTCAGTAATGAGTTTCAAGGTCTGGATGTAAGACTCAAATACTCGTAAAGTTCCAAACCAGTTGCAATTTTTTGCACTGCATTATAGTAGCAGGCACTGCCCTGATTGAAAAAGGGGACAAGACAGGGGAGAAAGAAAGGTGAAGGGAGAGCAAGAGAAAACTAGGAAAAAAACCAACACACAAAACTGAGCGTGAAAAAACAAGAGAAATGCAGACTGTAATAAAAGATAACCAGAATAAGGAAAAGTAAAAATAGTGGGAAGAGATAGGCAGAGAATCATTAAAAATAAAATATAAATGTTTGGTCACCACCTAACAAATAGTTTGGTGAAATGTCAATTTTTATCTAATCTTATACCCGTACACTTGACATACTACAGAAGCTGAAAGAGTAAAAGCGAGTGTGACATTTAAGTTTCTGAGAGAAAACAAAAAACCTGACGTCAAATACAGGATAATAAAATGAAGAAAAATTGTTGCTGAGAAACTGCTTTTAAAACAATTAGAGTGGTTATCTGAATGCAAGGTAGTAGACATTACAGATCAGACTAGCTGAATTTTAAGAAATGGTAAAGCTATTACTTTCTTGGGGTGTCTGTTTCTTTGGATAAATACCCCAAAGTCGATGGCTCGATGGTTTTGAAAATCAGACTATTTATAGATTATTAGTTGCACTTGTTGTATCAAAGAATAAGTCAGATATGTCTGATCAAGTCTGTCTTCCTTCACAACTTGTTCATCAGTATTAATTCTGATTCTAGTCTTTAATTCCTCTGCTGTTGTATTCCATGGTTTGGGGGAGGTTGATTGTTTGGATGTTTGTTATTTACCCCCTAGAATTATTATGATTTAAGTAGCCAATTGCTACATCAATTGTCCTGCTTGACCTTCTGCAGTCCATGGTGGCATGACATTAAAACTCTCCCAGTCCTTGGAACTCCTTAGCCACTGTGTCAGTTATGATCAGATGTAGTTTTCCAGCCTCAGCATAACAAGTGAAAAATCTTGTATTAGCTGGTTAACACTGCCCCATCCCAAAAGTTATCACTTCCATGGGTCTGTTAGCATAAATTCACATGGAATAACCCTCTCTAACCTAGGGTTACTGCAGTGATCCTAGGGATTTTTGTTTATTGAAAACAATAATAATTAAAGTATTTAAGCTAAGGAAAAGAGCTGATCACTCTTACTTCTTAACTCCAGTGGAGGAGGAATATAACATTTTGGCATGTTTCCAGGCCCTCCTCTTGGTTAGAATTCCCATTTTAAAAGGCTGGGAGCTGGATGAAGGATTTCTGCCTTTGACATCTTTGTAAGCATTTCACAGAGTCATTAGGATTAGGCTGCTTGGTGTAAATTGCATCTGCCTCGGCTAAGCCTAACTCCAAGTGGCACATTTGTGATGGTCAGCCCCAAGATTACTTGATTATATTGAAGAGTGCACTGCAAAATGCTGGTAGCTACAGGGCTGTTAACCTGAGTCCCTGCTTAATAGCCTTTTGGTCCAGACAGCTATTAGTACTGAACTTCTGTGGAAAGACAGCACATTATACTCACATTCCTCTTTAAAAATGTGCTGCGGAACAACTTTGCCACCTAATTTTGATATTTGCAGCAAATCGGGATTTTCTCTACCAGTGGTCATAAATAAGATGGGAAGTAGATCCCAGATAGTAGACGCAAGTGCTCATAGAGACACAATTGTATAAATTGTTGTCACTTGAGAATCTTCCTTCATATTTAGATTAATGCCATTGTAATCCAGGAATTCCCCTGAACAGCATAAAGTTTTGTGTCCTTCCAAGGAGCACCAGCATGCTTATACGGCCTGTAACTCAGAGGTTTAGGTTATCTGTCAGAGTTCTGAAACAATTGCTACGTGAAATTAGTGACCTGCTTGAAAGATATGTGTGTGGATTTGTTTTTAAATCTCTAAGTCTAGCAATAGTAATGAAGGAATGGCAAAACATTTCCAGTTTGCTTTTTTCCCCTATTCACTGTTACCATAGAATCATAGATTGGTTTGGGTTGGAAAGGACCTTAATGATCATCAGTTTCCTCCCCCCTGTCATGGGCAGGAACACATTCCAATAGCCAAGGTTGCTCAAAGCCCCATCCAGCCTGGTCTTGAACACCTCTAGGGATGGGGCATCCACAGCTCCTCTGGGCAACCTGTTACAGGGTCTCATCACCCTCAGAGTAAAGAATTTCTTCCTAATATCTAATCTAAATCTCCCTTCATTTGGTTTAAAACTGTTAACCCTCATCCTATCACTACACTCCCTCATAAAGAGTCCCTCCACATCTCTCCTGTAGGTCCTCTTTAGGTACTGGAAGGCTGCTATGTCTCCCTGGAGAATTCTCCAAGCTGAGTAACCCTTACTCTTTCAGCCTGTCTTCATAGGAGAGGTGCTCCGGCCCTCTGATCATCTTTGTGGCCCTGTCATGTTCTTCTCCAGCAGGATATGAATATCTGTGAACAGGATTGCTTTATTGATTCAGAGTGAAAGACTAGATTAAAAATAGGGGTATAGTTGCTATTGCAGATGTCATTGAAACATCTACTTTTTATCTGGCAGTGCAGCAGCACTCACAACCATGTGTCCCTTAAGCAGCATGTGAGAGAACAGGCCATCCCAGGGAGGACTTCAGCCTGCGAGACTGCACTTCAGTAGTAGTCAGCTGGAAAATACTAAAGAATAAGGGTATGTCTTGAATTTCACTCTGTGTCCTTGATGGCTAACTCTGGGTCACATGAAGGTCTTGACCACTATACTATATCCCCTTTCCTTAGGATAGTCCATGCAAATTTGAAATAAGCAGGAATCACTGTTTTATTTTACACAGAGTTTATTGGAGGATGAAAAACTATTAGAGTCCTAACCCCTTTTCCCTACCCTTTCTCCTCTATAACCAAGTACAGTAGTTTACATATGGAAAAGCCAAGTTTGTTTCCTTCCTCTCCCCTATCTCACACTCATATTTCTGTCTAGGTTTTATTGCATGTGTGTTGGGTAAAGGAGGGGACAGGGTTGGTCAGGGGAGTTGTATTCCCCTTCTGTTGGCACTAGTACACACTGAACCTTTACTGATCCTGAGAGGATAGGAACACTCTTGTGTTAAGTATTTAGGAAACCCTCTGGAAAAAGGATGGATTCAGTTGCAGTTCTTTCAATAATGATAGCTCATACAAACCTTTTAAGAGTAAAATACTGCCATGGGAACACGGGCTAGAGACCACTAATTTTCTCCAATAAGAAAAGAGCAGAAACCTTAGAGGATTCATTTTTTAGTCAAGAAATTTTGAATGTTTCTGCAAAATGGGACAGTTTCAGCAAGGATTGTTTTCCTGTCTGCTGTGGCTAATGCTTCAGGCATTTTTCAGGGTGCATGCAATGAGCAGTAGAATCCTTCAACACCATGCTATGTACAGGAAGGAAATGGACCTAGGTCCCCTGCACCCTAATAACTGCTCTAAAACCTAAAAAAAAATAAAGGAGGAAAGGAACGTTTTTTCTGCTCCTGTGCCTGTGATTAAAAAAAAATCTGCTGTGAGAAACCCTCTCTTGCACATATACATTAACAGATCTCAGAGTGTATCTACCTCAGCAAGTCCTCAGATGTCTAGAAGAGCATTAATTGGTCTTTTGTTAGCTACATTCTGAACTGCTGTTAATGCTGAGGCATTTCTAGACCTGCTAAGAAGCAAAAATGGACAGAACTGGGATATACTAAAGAAAGCCAAACATAAGCATCTACAGAAATGGTGTATTTTCAACAGCAGAAAACAAGTAAACAAAAATTTTAGGATTGCAATTCTGGCTGCAGAGAGATGTTAGTTATGTCTTATTTCAAATATACTTTGCATTTAACTGAACTGTTAGCTTGAATTCAAATCTGATGCTTTATCTTTGTAAGATTTGGTCCTTGAGCTGTTGATTTTTCTTATAAATCTTTCTGTAATATATTTTTAGAAAAGGAAGGACCTTCTGACAAGGTCATTTGAGGTTACAGGCAGTCTGTGACAGATTATAGTGTGATTCACCCCAGTCACACAACAAACAAATTTTGAATTGTGATGTTGGCTGGAATTTGCTGTTTACTTTTACAAAATGAAAAGCTGATCAGAAAAAAAATACAGTGTGCAAGGATGCAGACAGCACTAGCTCAGTACGAACTCGATGCTTACAGCTGAGGGTAATACAGGCAACCTGCTACAGCTTCTGCAGCCAGCAGTCTAATACCAGGCCCGGGTTAAATTTACTACAAAGCTGATTTAGGTCTGGTTGTGGAGACCACCTGCCTCTTAGTTAGGAGATAAAGCATACACAAATTATCTGCTTAATTCTTTCTTTTGAATTGTGTTGTAACACACTAAGGTGGTGACTGAGGCAAAACTTCTGGTTTAGAGCATGAGAGTAATGGATTTTTATAAAGCACATTGCATCAAAACAAAAGGCTTGGGAGGGCAGGAGAGGGTGCTGGAGTCTCAGACATACTGCTGACATCCACTCACGCACACTACAATTAGTCTTCCCTTCGGGCTCTTACAGGTACAATTACTGTTATAATTGCTACATAGACACATGTGAACAGACCATGCTTGAATAAGCAAATGTGGGATGAGGCCTCTAAGGTCAAGTAAGCAACAGAAATTATTTTGTTAATGACTAAATTCTAGGAAAAGAGAGATTATAGGGTCACTGGGCTGGGAGGAATCTCAAGAGGTCTTCTAGTCCATCTTGTTCTTTCCAACATCTAGACAGCTAAGGCTTGGTCACCCTCAAAGCACATTTCCCTAACCTTTTCTCAAGGGAGACCTGTCCCCCACCTTCAAATGTTGGACACGTCCCTGTGCTAGCTATCCCAGTTGCTTCACTTTCATGGTCATCGCAAGATATTTTTCCAAGATCTTATCTGGAATGTTGCTTGTTGTTTACTTCAGTGGCTGTTTCCCATGCTATATTTATGCACTTAATTATTCCCACCTCAAAGGCCTAATCCCTATTCACCAGTAATTTTCAGTTGATGGATTTGGGCAGAAATATAAGTGTATCCTCTTAATGCTGAGCACTTGTGTTGTACTGCTTCCATTTACATAGGAGTAACGTGTGCCTCCCCCATCTTCCCGTAGCTGTGCTTTTACCATGGAAAAGACTTCTATTTGATTTTTGCAGCTGCAGAAGCAAGCAAGCAAACAAGACTCAGCTGCATGAGTGAGGAAGTGGATCAGAGGATATTTCAGGACAATCAGAAAGTAGCAACACAATGAATAGAGAAGAAGAAAATTTAATAGGTTTTTTTTTTTTTCCAAAATATCCAAAGATAATACCATAAAAAATGCAAAACATGGCAGAAAAATATAATATATTAAAATTCATGCAGGTGAACATTCCATCACAATGCTGGGACTGCTTACGTATTTCATCACGTGCCAGTGTCAGTCCTGTCCTATGACTTTACATAAGCCTTCACATGATTAATATGCAGTTTCTTGTCATGTGGTCAGGCCAGATGGGGACTGCTGGAACTCTGTTCCCATAACTGTGGTGATTCTTGGTAACCTAAGTAAGAGGATTAGGGCATGACCATTAAGAGGAGTCTGTTGTGCAAGTGGTAAAATGGTCTGCCTGCCATGTTACGTTCTTAACTTCAAGAAAGCCTTCTCAGAGTCATACCACCTGCTCTGCAGATACTAACAGTTCACTAGCTAAAATCAATAACACATGTTTTTCTGCTAATGGATACATTCAGTATTAGCAAGTCCTGGCAGCAGTCATGCAGTTTAGTACCTGAAGTCATCAGGAGCCTGCTGGCATCCTTCTCTGGATGATCTGACCCAGGAGGATCAGGTTCTTTGTCCCCAGCATTTGTCTTCATATTCAGCCCTTGCAGATGGAAGAAGAATTTCCTCCCTCATCTCTGCTACATTTCCTAACTGTATTTGTTAGAGCGTTGCCTGGTATGTGAGACCCAAACTCATAAATTATGTGGGTCTGTTTGGAAACCAGGATTTGATTCTCTATCCACACTTCCTAGGGTAAATCTTTAGCAGCTAGTCTATAAGTATGCTGATAGAGAGGTCTTGGAGGTGCCTCTGTCTCTACCCCTGAAAGGGGTACCTCTTCCACATGTGTAAGTCCAAAAAAGGCAGGTGGAAAAAACCTAACATTTCTTTCAGTCTTTATGTTGGGTAAATGTTCATAGGAGTCAGATGATGCATCTTGGTTAAAAAATATGGCAGCACAAGTGCTTCGTTTAGTGCAAGAAAGTACTGCCTCGGCTGGGACCCCCTTCAGTCATGCTCCTCACTGGACTCCTGAATCTCAAACTGTGGCAGGTCTTACTTCAAGCCTTTTATTTAGTTTTTTCCTATGTGTAGTCCAACTGACCTCTACTCAGCTTCTATAAGTGCAAAATTCTTCTCATTTTTCCTCTTCAACGTACATAGATGTCCACTTCTGGTTAAAATTAGTGGAATTTAGGAGTAGGGGTTTAGGCAGTGGAAAGGGGGACATGGAGGATACAATTAGAGAGGAAGAAGCAAAGCAGTTACAAGCTGAGACAAAAAAACTTTGGCAGTGTCTAGATCTGTAAACTAAAAAAGCTGGACCATGTATTACGGCCTATAAGTCTTTCAGTACAAGCTGCCCTATGGCAGTAAACTTTCTGTCTTCCAGAACAGGGTGTCCATGCTGTTAGTCTCGTTTGCTTTTAAATGAATGCTTTATCATGCTCTCTAGCTCTAAAAAAGCCCTGAGCTCATACCCCTATGCTGGCAGTTTCTGGTGCAGCATTATGTCGCAGTCGGTTGCTCGTGACTCCTGGCTTACCTTGGGATGTTTCTTCTTCTCCTGTTTTTGTTCCTTATGTTCATGCCTGACAAGCTTTGATCATCTTCGTAGGTTCATGGCCACCCTTTTCCTTTAGGCCAAGATCTGGATTTCTGGTTCAGTTCCCACTTGCCGCAATAAGACATTGATCTAAGTCCATTTAAGGAGATAGTTGAAGTAAACTTTTTTGATCCTTGGGAGAGTACATGCACTCTTATGACAGATTAAATGAAACTGTCTCTTAATAGGAATCTTTAGTTCCATGTGTGTGTGAATTATCTTTGCAGCTCTCCTTATATTATCTTTTAGGTATATTCTATCAATAAGACTATGTTGCAAGTGCTCTCTGACTCTCCTCAGGTCTATTTTGTAGGTGTTCCACACAAGCCGAACTGCAAGGTTATTTCATTTCTGCCAAGCTGTTGGTGGATTAACCCTGTCTATTTTCCAACCCGAGACAGAAGGAGTGTAAATATTCACATAAATATGTTTCTCTACCCTGTAAGCTGTTTTGTGTGCTATTGCCAAACAGCACAGTGTGTAAGTAATCAGGCAACCATAGTATAATTAAGATTGAGCTCCACGAACATAATGACGTATAATTAATGCAGGACTTGTAACATCTCCTCTCTGCTGACTTGATCCTCTTCCTTAATGTCTGCAGAGGTCTTTCATCCAAAACATTCACAACTCAATACATGTTTGTCTTTTCTGGAGAGTAATGCTGAAGGAGGAACGCTCAGAGGTCAAGTGCAGCTTCCTGTTGGCAGAATGGTAGATGTGAACATACTCTGCTGCTGTAGTAATTGTTTGACAGAGTCCTTTCAGAAGAACATGATCCTACAAATATCACAGTCCCAAAGGATGTGCGTTACCTCTCTCAGCCCAGTTCTGGGCAAGAAACTGATAGCAGGAAAAAGTTACATGTAATGTAATTTCTTCATTCTGTGAAAAGTGAACTCTTCTTGGATTTTATTCTTAAAGTAAAATAAGAAGAACAGAGGTTATTTTTTGTTAGTTTTGAATAGCCTTTAGGCAAAGTTATTTACTGACTAAAACATTTGCCACCTTTCAGCCTTTTGAAGACTACAATACTCTGTGTCCTGTGTCAAGTCTACCAACCTGTTTTCCAGCACTGACCTGCTTCAGATCCCTCCCATAGCTACCAGACAACAAGTTTTCTTCTAAATTTTGTTTATGTACAATCAGAACCATCTATGCCCCTCTGACTATCATCTAAACCAGATTTCTGCTCTGAAACAGCTGTCAAAATCACTAACAATCCTTAGTTATGTCTAATATCCAGGCCATCATGGCTTTAAAGCAGTATTATTGCTGAAGTTCAAACACAACCAATGTCAGCAATCAGTGCTGCAGCCACGACTTTCTCCAGGGAGGTTAATCAATGAGAAGCTTACTGGCAGCAGGTGGTTAATTTTCCATTAAATAATCTCCATGTGAAATGACATTCTTTACTTGCCGGCTTGTTTGATAGTTAGAAAGATCGACTTAGCTGCTTCGGCCATCTGTCAGCCAGACTATCTGATCATAAAAATAAATCATAGAATTGTTATGGTTTAATAAAACAAAACAAAATCAAAGAGAACTAATGCTCAGATAAATTAGTTTCCTGACCATTCCCCACTCACTTATCTGGGCACTGAGGCTGCTACCAGGGACCTCACAGGAATGTGTGGGTTCCGGTAGAGGTGAGGGTAGGACAATGCTATAGCTACGTGGATTTTGATGACTTTAAGCCACCCTGGAATTTCACTTTGCTCAATTTAATTTAGGTGACATATACTATAAAAATTCATTTCTTTGCCAGGGAAATCACTTGTGAAGTGAGAGATTTCTTAATGTGAGTATGTGACCAAATTACTAAATAGGTAAGAAAAGGCAGCAATACAATATCCTCGATGTAGAGGTAGACAAAAAGATGACAATGCAGTGTAGATCTTGACAGAGAACTCCATGCAGACCAATTAATCAGACCTAGTTTAGTTATCTTTGCAGGCTGTTGTTTTGTTTCCTCCAGTAATAATAATATGAGACCCAGTTGCTTGTACAGGGACACAACAGACTGAGGCTGTAACTCAGAACTCCAACATCCCACTCTATTTAAGAGACTTATCATACAACCAAGATCCAGAACTCACTGCTATGCAATCTGTGATCTTGCAAGAATATATATGTTGAGTAAGAAGTTGCTGAATATCCATAGAGTTTAATGGCTAGACCTTAGCATTTCTATTTTAGTGATGTGCCTAAAGCAGTTTACAATGATTAATGATTCTAAGAGAAAACAGATCCACTTTTACAGACCCACAATATGACAGGTGCTGATAAATGTATCCAAGGCCTCCTACTTAGGCTTCTTGAGATAAATGAGGTCATGTGTCCCATTCTGTGCTACTTGCTCTTTCACTCTCTTCCAGGGTCAAATTTCAAAATAGACGGGCATTAGCATTGCACACCAACATTTGCAAGACTTCCAGCTCTTGAAAAAGTAGGCTTGTAAATTTCCTATTTCCCAGAGTTAGTGAGTGAAAAAAGGAATGAAATAAAATTCATGAAACTCCAGGTGCTGAAATGTGTTTATATTAGCAGCTTTGCCTAATTAGTTTAATTTAAAAAGTCTCTATGTATGAGAGAGAATTAGGGAACACTAAATCACTGTTTTATTAAATTCTTTTTTTTTTACTTACTCCCAGATTAATTCTTTGAAGTTATGCTGAGTATCTAATTTTATTTAGCATTACACTGAAAGTTAAACCTCAAGGAAATTTCATGTAAAATACAATTATAAATAGGTGTTAATAGCTCTCAGTCAAGTTCAGAGAGGGTTTGCCATATATTTTCTTAGTTAAATATTGTAAATAGCATTGAGAGGTGGGGATGCATTATAAAGTGTATAAATCTGAATGCTATGAATAACTGTTAAACAAGCTCTTCAAATACCTAAAGTTCTTCAGCAAAAGCCTGTATGTTACACAGGTTCCAACATAACATTTATACTGCGGCTTAGGATGGAACAATGTATATTCTTTCAAACTCAGCAATATATATTGCCTATTTTACTTTATTTCCCTTGTTGTTATTAACAAACTACCTCTGTTTATGCATGATAGTATTTCCAATGGCAGACATTCAAACTGTTTTGCAGGCCCGAGAATACTGCAGTTGACAAATTATGTCATTGTATTTTACGGCACAGCTCTTCCACAGGGCAAATAAAAACTCTGATAACCATCTCGGCTTCTCCCCAGACTCCTGAGAGAAGGAGAAGAGGAATCGTGTCTACTCTGGACAGTCTCCCTGGGAACATAGAGTTGTAAGTTAGAAATGCAGAAGGAGGTAGGGCAACCTCAGGAGTGTGGACATATTGCACAGCTTTCTCCATCTTATTCCTGCTGAAGGCCTACAGGGATTCAGAAGATAGACAGAGTGTTGCTTATCCTAAGCTCCCAGTTCAGGAAGATGTTTAGGTATCACTCAGCACAAACTCAAGTCTCACAGTTGGAACACCATCAGCTGCAAACAAAATTAACACCTTGGGAAGATGCCACATACCTTCCTCATAAGAGTTTACTGATTTGCGCACTTGCCTAGAACCCACAGCCTCATTCCTCTGCTGTGTTGGGTTTGTGTGTAAAGGTTTTGATAATGGGGTGGGTACGGGAATGGCTTCTGTGAAAAGATGCCAGAAACTTCCCCCATGTCTGACAAAGCCAATGCCAGACAGCTGGAGGGACCCACACTGGAGCAGTCTATCCCTGAAGGGCTGCACCCTGCAGAAAGAACCCACACTGGAGCAGTTCATGAAGAACTGCAGCCTCTAGGAAAGACTCATGTTAGAAAAATTTGTGAAAGACTGTCTCCTGTGGGAGGGACTCCATGCTGGAGCAGGGGAAGAGTGTGAGGAGTCCTTCCCCTGAGGAGGAAGGATCAGCAGAGACAACGTGTGATGAACTGATCACAACCCCCATTCCCTGTCACCCTGCACTGTTTGGGGGGAGGAGGCAGAGAATCAGGAGTCAAGTTGAGCCTGGAGGAAGGAGAAGGTGTTTTAGGACTTGTTCTTATTTCTCATTATCCTCCTCTCATTTTCTCTGTAATAAATTAAACTAATTTCCCCAAGTTGAGCCTGTTTTGCCTGTGATAGTAACTGCTGAGTGATCTCTCCTTGTCCTTACCGTGACCCATGAGGTTTTTGTTATATTTTCTCACTCCTGGCCAGCTGAGGCTGGCAGTGACAGAGCAGCTTTGGTGGGCATCTGGTGTCTAGTCAAGGTTAACCCACCACATGTGCTTAATGAATAGGTGGCACATCATTAAGAAACTAACTGTCCTAAAGTAA
Organism: Nycticryphes semicollaris; assembly: GCA_013400055.1. NCBI lineage: Eukaryota > Metazoa > Chordata > Aves > Charadriiformes > Rostratulidae > Nycticryphes > Nycticryphes semicollaris. The sequence continues at coordinate 758,404 of VXBJ01001578.1, forward strand.
GGTCAGGGAACAAAGGACTTCATGTCATGGAGCGTGTGTGGGTCTACTGGTAAATTAAGCTGGATACCTAGTGATACCAACTTTCCTCATTAGCCATTTGGGCCGCTAGTTAGGTCTCTTTCATTGAGTGTTATATTCTCTGTTAGATAATAATGGACTATTAGAATTTGCATGGGTTTCTTATTGCATCTCTGTAATTTATATATAAATGTTACCTTGTGATTGGGATTGCTGACATCAGGCTGCTCTAGTTTTTAAGCTTCAAGGGAGCTACAGAGCTTGCGAATTAATTCATGCTATACTAGTTATTTTCACACCCCTGGTTCTCCATTAACTTTAATTAATCTCCAAGGTTGATGGCCTATATGTACACACATACACACACATAAATGTATTATAGTTATATACACACTGATGCACATCGCTCCTTACCAGATTATATTTTCCAGCACCAAATCTCATAGTTATTTTTTAAAGTACTTAACCTATAGTACTATATTTATATTTTAAATACTTAAGAAATGAAACCAGATTATTCAGTCTCTGACTAAACCTTAATTAAAATTGCTTACATGTTTGCATTTTCATTTGTTCATCCCATCACTTCTCTCTCCTCTCACAGGGAAGTTTAGCTAAATGTATTTGGAATATTAAATCCACTACGAAAATGGCTTTGTTTTTCATTGCACTGAGCATCCTGCTGCAATCAGGTCTGAACTTGTCATTTTCATGGCATTCTCTGATGATGCTGACTAACCTTCTGACACTGTATATGGAGTTATCGAGATGTAGTACTTTAAAAGTTTGTTTTATTTAGTCAGTGGTTTTTGCCATTGCGTGTCCACAAATCCTTTAAAGTCCATTTAAATTACAGATTTGGAGATGAACATTTTTAAACCTTTTTCACTTCTCCCAGAGTTCTTAGGCCAGTATTGTCTTCTTTTTATTCAAGAGCATTTTAAACTTAACACTATTTTTCAAGACTTCAGGTCATTACTTCAAGACTGAATGTATCTTCACCAAATGACCAAAATATAATTTTTGCCATGATTTTTAAATAAGATTTGCATATGCTGAGTTTAGGTTTTATTTGATGTTTTAACTTCAGTTCCTTCTTAGACTTTCCTTTCATCCTTGTTCAAATCTATGTCCTCATGATACATATGTTCCCATTGTTGTTTGAGCATTCTCATAAGAGCACTTTGACCCATTTTCTGAATGTGGAAAGAAGAATGCTAACCACAGTATAAGTCCCACCTCTTCTTTTCTTTTCAGTGGATCTGTCCTGAAGTAGAATTTGCTTAGCTTGGCATTTATCTAAGAGGTTCAGATATATCTAGTAACTTAAGAAAGGCGTGTGGGCTAGGCCTGCCCATTCCAATTTAATCTCTTTTCACTTACTGGCTAAAATACTTATAGGAAAAAATAACTTTAAAAGTACTAAAAAGCTACACACTTTTCACTGTTTTCAACAAATACATTTTTTTCAACATGTAGAAATTCCTTTTTACTTATTTGCACTTTTTTATCTCCTGCTTTTGCCTTTACGTTTACTAGCAAAGATCATAATCTCATTTTTACTCAGTGCCACAGTATTAACCAGGTATTAAAAAAAATGTCCTACTTTGCATTGTTTGATAAATAATATTTGGATTATTCACAGTTCTGCACAGCTTCTTGCTGCTATGTAGGAGTAGCTGTAGCTTACAGAAAGACAAACTCTGTAGGGATGTAGACCATCATGCCTATTTCTCTACTTCACCTACCCTCCACAACCATGCCAGTACTATACGTATGTAGCCCCATAAATGTTGTTTTCCCCTCTTTTGTAGAAGACCACAGGCCTTTTACTGACCTCACAGAGCAGTCTCTGAACCTGTCTGGGTCAGTTTAGGTCTTTGTTGGTGGCTATGTGCCTGTGACCTCCTGTGTTAGCTTTGCTCTGGGAGTGTCTGGGACAGGGGGTTGGTACCTTTATGTAGTCACTGATGGACAAGCAACCCCTCCAGGTTTACAGGGCTGAGGGAGGGCTGCATGAAATTTTCAATGTTTAGTCTGGAAGAAGCAACAAGGAAGTGGGTTGTGATAAGGAAACCCATAAAAATAGCCTATTAAACACTAATTGGCCTAACTCCTAGCTCTACCCCTACTTTATGTTCCTCTCTGCTCTATACAAGATATTGAGTGCAACCATCTGGCACACTGTGACTATAAAAGCAGCTTGTGTATACAGATATTCTAGAGATAAAAGCAGCTGCCCCGAACTACGTGAAATTGCCAGGCTTACCTGAAAATAGACTTCACTGGGAACACCCATGTCATAGCTGAAACAGGCTGTAAACAAAAAAGATTTAGTATCTAAAACTTATCTGTAACTAGCAATAATGTAATGATACTGAATATTCGCAGTCATGCCTCAATTCCTGGGAAAGAAACCAAAGAAAAATCATAACAGAGGCAGAAGACCTGTCTGGGCTAGAACCAGCACAAATTGAAACTGAAGTATTATAGACTTATCACTCTCTAAAGCTCAGAATCATTATAACCTGAATACAGCAAAATTTGTCAGGTTATAAAAGTATGCATTTCTTTCATTTTTGACTTTGAGGTAAAGGTGACAATTTTACCATAGTGTTAACAATGAAGAAATGTTTTGCTTGCTCTGCAGAACATATGCCATATCCCTCTAAATGAATTTGGTACTTGCCCGTCTTTTTCTATATATGATATGTAGGTGTGTAGTGCCTACTTGTGGTCCGTACAGCTCGATGAGAATTTTGGTCACTCTCTTGTTACTCCCAATATAAGGGATGCCAATGCTTTTTACTTTTTTTTTTTTTAAATTATTATTTTTATTTTTGGTTGGTTGGTTGGTTGGGTTTTTTTGCGATTGGAAATAGCTGTGAAAGAAAGGACTCTTACATTATTACCTGTGTCTTTGAAAGGGGTGAAAAACAATGCCACAGAACTGGTGATAGAGAGTCAATACATGCAACAGAAGTTAACAGGAAATCCATTTTTCACTTTGTATCCAAGTCAGTCTGTCAGCGAAGATGAATATCATGGATTGAATAAACTAAGAAAGACAGAAATGGTTGGCAAGAGTAATAACACTATCAAATACTCCAAGTTTAGTGTGGTTTGGGGCTATCACAAGAAAAACAAGTCTAAAGTCAGTGAGCTTTACCTGACAAAGACAATGATCACCTCTTGTCCTCTGCTTAGTTTTTCTTCTGGGTTTGTTCCTTCAGTAAGTGTCTCATCAGTAATGTGAAAAAGTTCTCTAGAGATGTCTTGCTAAGGTTTCATGGATCATGCCATGGCAGGTAATAGGACTCTTTCCTTCATGAGGGCAGCTGGTTCCCAGTGAATGGCACACTGCTGTGAGAGAAGACAAATGGCAATGTTGCTTCTTTAGCCAAAGAGTTAAAAAAACCACAGACATTTACATCACATTTGCAGCATACCAAGTATATTCTTTAATCTCTAGCTGCAACAATGTCCAGAACTACAACAGCTAATGGGTGTGCTCTATTTCAAAGTCAATTGTTAGCCACCACCCTGCAATGTTCTTCTGAACAGAAGAAACAAGACTGTTGTAAGGTACACAGACTTTGGATACAACACAATGTTTTTTGAGAGAATGAGTTAATTTTTAAATTTCACTGCCACCCCTCAATTTGTTTGATACGTCTTTTTGACAAATTACTTGGCTCCTCAGCAAAAGCAACTGGATCTACATGAGCACATGTAGGCAGGGGCTACAACACCAACTTCAAAGACCCAAAATCTTCCTGCCCTCTAAATCCTTCTACGACAGTCAAGAGAGTAAATCACAATGATGGCAGGGGCATCAGGGACAGTGGCAGAAGGTGGCAGGGTTACCAATCTCAGCTATTAAAACCAAAGCTTTCTCCCATTAGTCAGACACTTCTTCCCCTTGTTCCTGCCCTGTGTCCATGGGGCACAGTCCCAAGAAGTATAGGCACCCCTGTTTTGTGTAGAATGCCCGCTACAAAGAGCATGTCTCTAGACTCCAGCAGATGCCAGGTTCTGTGTTTGGGCAGGGGCACTATGTGCCTCTCTGATTGGATAAAGTTTCTGTGCATGATGGCCAAGGTTTTTGATATGATGTATGTTTTCCACCACTGTTTTCATGTACCTCAGGGCTGAATTATCTTACAGCTTGTAACATAGGCTCATTACATAGGCACACTTCTTCATGTTCCACTTTTCCATCTTTAAAAGGATGGTGCTAAGTCTTCTATTCTGGCTGAACATACATATATGCAAGATAATTTACTGATTTTCATATCTATCTTGACCATTTAAGAAAACACATCCTATCCTACATTTCAACAAAATGGCTTCTTCTACACTTATATGTTTGTCTTCACTTATGATCGTCAATCAGCTCTCAGTTTTAAGGAACACATTGGAAGTGATTTTCTCTAATGTTTGCTTGGGCAAGAGAAGGATTTTGCACCAGTTTAAGTGTGACTCAGTGTTTGGTAAAGATTTTTATAGCTGTAACTTCTGGCAGTATTAATTAGAGCCAATTATAATGTGATAGACAGGTTTTGCCAGTTTTAAATGTTTAACAGAACTCCCTCTGTCTCCCTTAAAAACCAAATGGAGATTTTGATTGCATTTGCATGCCTGAATTGTTAGATTCCATGAATATAATAGGCTATATGCAAATTAAATAATCCGAAGTTTACTTAAATAGGTAACTAGATGTCCTTGTGTGCCTATATAGCATTAGGAATGATACAATATTAAGCATAATTAATATGTTGGGGCTATTCTTCATGATGTTGATAACAATGATTTTCAACCTCAGATTAACATTTTTGGTCAGATTTTCTGTTATTGATATGTAAGTAATTTTTCATTTATCGCAGTTGGTAATTTCAGGTTTCTATTTGACTGGAGCTGGTGCTAAGCTATTAATTGGAAAATGTAGTATATTTTTAATGAAGTATTTTCTGTCATTATCTGCTTCAGTGGCTTCTCAGATCCCAAACAAAGACACTTAATTAGTGATTCAGTCTCTCTCTGGTCCAGTAAATGTTTTAATTAAATACAAGGAATAAGAGCCAGCAGGAAAAATCCAGACATTGATCGGTGTACATCCTTAAAGAACATCACTACTTTGGTTTCTTTCTTCATCCACAGTTTCTTCATGAAAGCCTAGTGTTGTAGTTCTTTGTGAAACAGATGTCAGAAACTATTTTTTTTTAGTGTAAAACCTAGTCATTGTTTTCTGGCCAACGCTGCTACCAAATTACAGTTTCTAAAATTCACTTTCTTAAGATCTTCAACAATGTCGTATCCCAATGGCAGCAAGAAGAAATGTGAGTTAATTATCCAGTGAATCTTGGAATACTTTTCTAGAAAAGCCATGTTATCAGGGCCACAAAGGGTCTCACATGCAGAATGTTAAATACTCTTTCTTCACATCCTAAATGTAACAGTTAAAACAGTGAAAACAAATCTCTGTTAGTCTGCATATCTGGACATCACATTAACAACTCTAAATCAGTTTTCTATGCAAAGAACTGCTGATGAGTGAAACAAAAATAGACTCATCAACTCTCCTTAGTTAAACATTCAATTAATAATTATTAATAGTATGTCATATCACCTATTGTTAATTATTACATCTTTTTAACCATGGCTGATCTGCTAATTTGACTTCAAAGTTTCTTTATTCTGACCTTCTTTGCAATTTCTGGCTTGTCAATTTATCATGTTATTTGAGTGTAGACTTTGGCTATTGGTCCTACTTCAGTACGTGTTACGCTTTCTCACCACAATACAGTACTTTTAATCTTCCTTGAATACCATCTCCAGAAGCCCTCAGCATGCATAGACCAAAGCTGGAATTGCTAGCCCTGTGCTGTTCCATGCTTTTCAGCCACCCAGGGCAGATTTATTTCTCTGCTGCTCCTGATAACTGCAGATGCAAAGAATAGGTAAGCTTTTGTAATCCAGTTCTTTGTTGTTGCAAGTCACTCATTTCCTCCACTACACTATTGGCTTTATACATGTGAATCATTAACTCTGCTATAGAAACTAATGTCTGTACTGATTTTTCATGGCCTTAAACCAAAAAGGTATTGTTACTCAAAGTTACAATTTATTCTTTGTGGCATTAAGAAACATGAGCATTTGCTCTCTGGGGTCTTAACTAGCAGGCCTGACAAAAATATTTCATCTATTTTTAATATGGTTCTTGTTTTATATTTCTGAGACCTTTTTTAGTTCAGGGGTTTTTGTTGTTGTGTTTTGTTTTGTTTTTTGGGGGGATTGGGTTTTTTTGTTGGTNCAGGATTTTTCCCCCCATCAGTACATCTCTCAGCAGGAACATGTCAAAAAAGAAACAATAAGTTCTTTTCTTTGGTGACACAACTCCAGTGAAGGTATTCAAGAGAATCAGATCCTTTGTCTGACCTTTTTAGAGGCAGACTGTGGAGCTCACCAAGACACCAGGCTAGTTTCTGTGAATACCTTCAGAAGTACATCCTGTATCATTGATCCACGTGTCACAGTACACTTGAGGTGCATCATCGTGGAAAGCACACCTACAAGACCCTTCAATGTAAGAAAGGAGAGATAGTATTCATACTGTAGCAGAGAATTTTCTTGGAAATATTTGCTAGAGTTCATGTCCAGTATTACCTAGTCTTGCCCTTCTAAACTGCTCGTCATCACAGCTCAGTAGTGCTCCTGATCTCCTTTGGTGAGATCACTCATTAAAACATCTCTTGGGAAGATGACAGGACAGCACATATTAGTCAACACAGTGGAGAATCAAGGTAGGAACATGTGCAGTTTGATTGAGGTGCTGAAGGTGCAATGATAATTACTGCAGGAAAAAGTCAGGTAACCGTAACTTTAGGACTCACCATGATTTAAATAAGAGATGTTCTAGTTAATCTGGGCAACACCAGTACCTGTTCTAACTAGTAGAAATGAGCTTGGATATGATCAAATGTATCTTTACTTCTTCAAGGTATCAGCTACAGAGTGAAAGGGGCACAAAAGATATCCAGTGGATAAATCAAGGTAAGTTCAGCAACAAGTAACTATTAGAATGCTGCAGTTTCAAAAAGGAGGACAAACAGGGCCAGGAAAAGACAAGTAACTGGATTAACTGAAAAAATTCAACCATAAAGCTAGTGCTTTTGGACAAGCTTTTGCCAGCTGGCCCATTATAGCCACTCTTGAATCACTATCATCCGTGAAACTTGCAGAAATGCCCAAAAGGAGCAGGACAAACACAATGAAAATAATCCTGTCCCAATAGAGTCAGAGACCTGCTTAATTATTGGTGTTTCTCCCATTGCTTAGACTGACTTTATTTCAGGTGCTTTTGTATAGTATTTTACTCTAAATCCTAGATCCAAGACCATTTAGAGCTATGAAGTTCAAGCCTTTAACTTAGATGTTGGTGTGAATTACAAACCTTCCTATCCAGATCCACACCCTACATTTGAAGCCTAGTCATGCTTTAAAGTATTGAAGGCTGAATTTGGTAAATCCTTGATGGATGATCCTTGGTGGACTTCACCTCAGTGTGAACTCAGGGTACTGAAACCTCCTCTTAATGTTTCTCATGGACAACAGGGTGAGCACATTGCAGCTAGACATTTAGCATCAGAGCATCAACCTCGGGTGTACTTTGCACAAGAAACATTCATGGTTCTACAGGATGCACTAATTTTGTGCACTGTGTCATTCAGGCATAGATTTTGCTATGCTTTGTGTCTTCTTCTGAAAATTTGCATGAATTATTTCAGCCCCATTTGCCCATGAGCTGGAACCAAGGAGGGTGAAACACAGTTCTGTGTCCAAACTCTTTTTTGCAAATCTGCAGTCAAAAGTGGTAAACACTGACTGAAAAAGGCCATGACGATCTGAGGGAGGAGATTGCCACCTTAATGGAGCATTGTCTCACATATCGTGGTTTTTGCTTCAGAGAATTTTTATGTTTTCCCTGAAGTAAGACCCTGTTAATTTACTGCCTCTATTACTTCAGGGCTAAGAATAAATCAGGCTCTCTTGGCTGGACTGCTATCTGAAATTCAGTATGAAAGAGCCACAGTTGAGAATTTTTGCCTTTCACGATGTTTTCACTCTTCCTTCATCCCTCTGCTTCATTTTATTTGGCAGACAAGTCCCTTTAAATAGTAAAAAAGTACTGCTTACAAACACATTGCCTTCCCCAAATATAAGGGTCTTTTATCATCTTCCCTCAATATTTCATCATCTTTCTTCCATATTGAGAGTAATATCCCCTAAGACAACAGTCAGCAGCAACAGTGTGCTGCAGCTGTATGAAAAGTACCACTCCGGGCTGCAGAAGCAGAGACAGAGTGACCTGTATGTCATCCTCCCTTGCTCCCTTACCTCAGTGAGTTAAGAATTCACTGAGTAGTTCAGTAAATCTATCATGTTATTTGCTATTCTTAAGTAGTCTTCTGAGGTGTGTCTGGCAGGACTACAAAGAGCAGTGAGATCTGAAGCCTTGTTTCATGAATTATTGGGTGATAAGTTGAAAGAACTCCATACTTTGAAAACTAGGTTGGCTTCTTAAGAAAACCTGTCATAATCATGTTGCAACTACAGCTGTTATGTTGCCTGAGCACAGAAAACATATTTTTTGATGCATTTCTTGGTGCCTTTTTCCTCTCTTGCAATATGTTTTCTCTACTATTTTCCATGCAGATCATTGAGTTCTCTGGGACGCTGCTTTAGACAGGCCAGGCCATTCTTCCCAAAGTTAGTTCCCCTCTATAACTTCAGAACTTCCATGGATTTTTATTCACTGCTTTAAGGGAAAGAGGGGTTTCTATTAAAAATGATAGAATTCTTCTGCCACCATCTCAGCTCAAGAATTGAAACCTGTATGGGAGTGAGTGAATGCTTTTGTTCCACCATTGTTGCATCCCATACATTTTCACCCACCCCTGTTCTTCTCCAAGTCCTTAAGATATTGTCTTGGTCTCAGTATTTTATGCTTCAAGGTTTAGTTGGCTTCCTGCATTAGACTTAGCCTACTAGAGGGTCTTTCAGGAAAGTGAAAAACAGCACTGCAGAAGCTTAGCATATCTGGCATTTGGGATACTATGCAGCTTCCTATGTCCTGATGAGATGAGAAAGTTTTTTGTAAGGCTGTGAGAATTTGAGAGAAAAGAGGTAAATAGGTGGAAGGAAGTCTTTCTTTTGACTTTCACTTTCTAGGTTTTTCTTCGTACATGTCTGCAGTATAAAACCTACTGGAGTCAGCCTCTATTGTCTGGAAAAAATCAGAAGCTGTAATATTTTAGTAATCAAGTATTAATAATAATTGAAAACTGGAGAAAATAGGGCACAGAATAAGTGGTTACAAGTTTCACAGTGAAAGAAACATCATGACTTACTTTTTTCACTGATCTCTCCCTCATGTTGTTCTTAGAAAGAATAATTTGTTCCATTTACACAACTGTTCATCCCAAGGAGTTGCTGTGGTAATAAAACCCCGCCTCCCAAAGAAGCTAAGATATAACTGTCATACAAATAACACTTAAAGTGAGTTAAAACAACAGGGGTCTAAAAAAAGAAATTAAACCAAGGCAAAACTTTAAAAATGCCAGTAAGAATAGCAAATCAGCATTGGAGGACCCATCATATGTCAGAGTAAAAATTGATAAAATGGAAAATAAGCTGTGGATTTGGGTTTTGTCTGTCAGATTTACTTCAAGTAAACTTTCAAAAATGTACCGCTACTGGTGACAGTAACAATTTATGTTGTGTTTGGTTGTTAAAGCTGTTGTCTTACAGTCAGTGAAGTAAACATTATTTTAAGCACAGTGCACAATGTTTTTAACTCTGTGGTATGTTATTACAGGAGCAGGGATTGCCCATGAGTATGTGTGTATGAAAGCAGGTAGGAGTGTTGTCAAGAGCATGGTAGGCCCAAATCATGGCTCTAACAAGCTGTTTGAGGTTAGGTAACAAAGTTACCATGTTCTCAACTGTAAAAGAGAGTTAACAAATTAGCTCTCGTGCCATTCAGTGTTGTGCAATGGAAGTGGACTGTTACCTGAGTTCATCTGTCCCCAGAACATAAATGAGAATTTTATCCCGTAATTTTAATGTTTCTCTGCTGGGATCCCTGGTTCTTAATGAGCTCCAGGTTACTGTTCACAGCACAGATCCTCAAATATTCCTATCTGTAAGCTCCTCAAATTTCAACTCCCATACTTCAATTGTACTAAAGCTCTGCTCCTAGAGCCCCTTCCCCCCAAGATTCACAGTCACAGAAGGGTTGACGAATAGGACCTCTGGAGGTCATTTGATACAACTTCTCTACTCTAGCAGGGCCACCTACAACGAGTCACCCAGGATCGCGTCCAGATGGCTGTTGATTATCTGCGAGGTTGGAAACTCCACATCTCTGGGCAACCTATAGCAGCGCTCAGTCACCCTTGCAGTGAAAAAGTGTTTTCTGATGTTCAGGTGGAACCTCCAGTTTTTCAGTTTGTGCCCAGTTTGTGTCCTGTCACTGAACACCACTGGAATGAACCTGTCTCCTTCTTCTTTGCACGCCCAGTTCAGGTATTTATATACATTGATAACATTCCACTGACTGTTCTCTTTTCCAGACTGAGCATTCCCAGCTCTCTCAGCCTCTCCTCATATAAGCAATGCTCCTGTCACTTAATCATCCTTGTGGTCCTTCACTTGACTGTCTCCAGTAGTTAGTATCTCTCTTGTACCGAGAAGGCCAGAACTGGATCCACCACACCAGATGTGGCCTCACCAGCACTGAGGAGAAGGGAAGGATCAGCTTTCTTGACCTGTTGGCAACTCTGCTCCCCCTAATACAGCCCAGGATACTGTTAGCCACCTTTGCCTCAAGGACACATTGCTGGCTCATGTTCATTGTGGTGTCTGTTAAGACCCCCAGGTCCTTTTCTGCAAAGCTATTTTCCAGCTGGTCAGCCCTCAGCACGTACTGGTGCATGCCCTTCTGACCACAGGACTACACTCTCTTTCTCACCACAGACCCCATATTCATCCCATTATCTCCTCCCACCCCTCAGCTTCTTCTCCCCCTTACACCTCCTTCCACCCCTTTGCTCTCAGCATCCCTTCCTAGCCCACATATCTACGGTCTGCAGTTGTTTTGCAGCTCCTTTTCTTTCTGTTTTAAAGTTGCCAATAGTTCTTCCTTCCTCCCCCATCCCTGGACTCAGATTACTCTCCAGCATCCATTTGTCATTGATTCCACCTCCTTTCCTGACTTTCCCCACTGGAAAAACAAAAGCTGGCTCCAGGTTGGAGCTCTCAAAAATTTGCCTGGATGTATTCAGAGGAAAGAAAAAAGAGCAGCTGTCTGGGAAAAAAGATGATGTATGATAGCCTGTATTATACAAGTATACAATTTTCTTGTGAGCTAATAATTATTGTCATCAAAGCAGAATCTTTACAAAACTGACTGGAACTCTTTCAATTAGGAATGAATGCCAACACAAAGTTTGAAACGCTCAGAGATTTAATGATTTTATTTCTTTTGTCCTGTATCTATTCCTACAAATAAGAATTAATGCACTTGGACAAAAGCGGGACACACTGCAATATTTTTAACTATTTTTTCTTTCAGTATGCAGCAAATCCTGTCAGTCTCTTAAGTGGGGTAAGCAGATGTACTGTGTTGTCTGCCACTTTACCAAATAAAACTTTCTGTCTTCTCCTGCAATTCAGTTCTTCAGCAGTCTACCAAGGAATGCAACATTTAACATGAAATCAAAGCATTCATACAGGAAAAGCAAACTACTCTGAAACGTAGGACTCTTCAGTTTCCTCACATGCTCCAAAAAATACAGATACTTTTCATTCAGCTGGTATGTTACTTTCATTTCAATTTGAAAACAGGATGATTTTCTGGAGAAAAATAATATCTTTTGAGCCAATTGGCTCAGAAGTTTTAAGCACAGAATTCAGCAAAAGTACATTGCGTATGGTTTTGATTAGAAATGAGTTATTTTCATCAAATTCTGTTAAAATATGAAATGGTGGACACAGAACTGTTGGGGGTAAAACAGAAAAGGAAGTTCCCCAGAAAACCAGCAAATTTCTCAGATCAGTTCTGTCAGATCACAAGACTGCAAGCGAATTACTTTAGATAATGACAGGGTTGTTTGAGTCTTTCTTTTTGTGCTTTTCTCCTGTTGTGCAGGCCTAGGGAATGCAGAAGAGAAAATGGAGAACAGAGGAGAAGAACAAGCAGGAGCGGTTACAGTAAATTTATGTGTGCAGATTGAGTTCATAGCAAACCTTCAGGGTAAGGTGAGAAAGAGGCAATGACAGGGAAAAGGCTGAAATACAGTTTTGTCAACAGCTTGCAGTTGGAAAATCTAAATGATTTAGGCATACATTGTGACTGAAACCGCAATATAGAAAATAGAAAACCACAATAGGAAAATAGATGAAATTAACAACAGATGATATGCAGATGAGGAAGAGGTAACAGAGCTTGGGAAGACTTGCCAGAATAGAGAAAATTATATGGGGGTTGAGGTATGGCTGCAGAGGCACAAAAACATATTTCCAGAAGAAAGAGTCCAAACAGAAATTAATATATGTAGCATTCCCTGGATAGTCACTGAAAAAAAACCAGGCTGACTTTTGTCAGGAGACTAAAGCTCCTTCAATTTGATGTTGAAAATACATAAAATGGTTTTTTTTTTTCAAAATTTTACTTAATTTATGGTTTTCTATCTTTGTTTTTAGATTGTCATTAAAAATTATTACAAACTATTTCTTTGTATTCTGTATTTTCATGACTTTTTGACATGAAACTCTTAACAAACTCTGCTGAAATCAGATCTTTTAACAAAGAAAGTACTTATGGAAGCAAATTGGTTAGAGTACTTGAATTGCCCTAAATCAATAAGTCAATGAGATTATTATTTTTTTAATCACTCTTGATTTCTTGATACTCTCCATGCTCCTGGGATTTATTTGACTTAATATCATGCAGACTGAGTTTTCCAGCATGAACGCCTGTCATCTCTTTGGATGACACTCTTTTCTTCACCTACACTCTATTTTTAAAATAGAAAGTGTGATGATTGTGAAGAAGTAAACAAACCCAATAATTGTAGTCTCAAGCAATCTTGCATCACAAAATTAGTGCCAGTAACATCAACAAATCAGTATGATCAGCACAATGACTGTACACATGACCATTCTAAAATGTGAAGGTTTGCGTGTGTTCAGTGCTTGTGAAAAAGAGCACTTTGACAGTGTCCAAATCTCACATTTTCCATTTCTTCACAGAAGGGTTACACAGGGGGAGCAGGAGCACAGGAGCCTTAACAGTGACATGACTCATTCTTGGGTGCTGATAACCTGTTATTTCCATCTTGTGCATAAGCTCACCTTCAAACTGAGGATATAAAGACAAGAATCTTTCACTTTCACCAGTCTTGGACTTCTGGGCCTCCTCAGCCATTCCCAGAGCTGCAGATCTTCTGCCATGGTGATTGAAGTTGGACATTCTCAGAGCTGCAGACCTCTTACCTTGGTGATCGGAGCTGCACACTGTCATGCAGCTGTCCAGAATCCCCCAGGAATAATAGCAGCATAACTTTGGAATGTAAAGCACCCATCGGGTGTTTCCTTCACCACCCTAATAGTGTGCTTTGCTAGTGTGGTATTGGTTGTGAATAAATCCTATGTACTGGATGCTTGAGGGGTGATTCCTGCAGCTGGATGCAGACCTTTGTGCATGTTAGTTTATAATTTCAGCATGATTCTGTTGGCAAGAGAGCGACAAAGCTTCAGCCCCTTGAACATTTCTATCTTCTGCCTTCTGAACTTATGAGGAAGCATATTCTGATTCTTTGGAGACAGAAGTGCCATGCTTGCTACTGGGATCATCTCACTGGCTGCTAACTGTAGGCTGCCACTCCTTGTGAGGGGCACACAGCCCAGCAGCTGAACTGCAGAAATTGGTCCTAAAGACACCTATAGCTCTTAAAGGATTTGAAAACTAAACTGCTTCTTCCTAAGAGAAAAGTAATAAATAAAAGGACAACATAACCTTTTTTTAAGATGTTGCTTTCCTCAGCACATCTATTTTCATACCTATTTTCAGGAGCAACACTCAGCACATCTCTTTGCTGCCCACTGTGTGTTTTACTGGAGTTCTGCTGACTTACATTGCACTTTCCAATTATTTCACTTATTTGAAGAGAAATTAGAAATATTAATTTGAATGTGAAGAGGTTAACAAAAGAGTGAATTTTCTGTTTATCATTAAGCATAACTGAGGGAAGCTGTCCCATGGCCTTTCATTCATTTGCTTCAGCTCTGTCAGCTGTGATTCAAGATGTCACAACTAGTAACAGAGAAAACATTTAATTCTTAATTTAGACAGTCGGAGAGCCAAAAATAAGAAATAGTGTGTCATAATATTGTAGATCAAAAAAAATATAAGTGGATATATCTGGAAAAGTAATTATAGAATCATAGAATTAGGGACCTTTAAGATCATCTAGTCCAACTATCAACCTAACTCTGATAAAAAACCACCACTAAACCACGTCACTAAGCATTATGTCAACCTGTCTTTTAAGTACCTCCAGGGATGGTATCTCAACCACTTCCCTGGGCAGCCCCTTCTGATGCTTAATAACTCTTTCAGTGTAAAAATTTTTCCTGATATCCAATCTGAACCTCCCCTGGTGCAATTTGAGGCCATTTGCTCTTTGTCTATCACCTGTGGCTTGGGAGAAGAGACCAACCCCCACCTCTCTAGAACCTTCTTTCAGGTAGTTGTAGAGAGCGATAAGGTCTCCCCTCAACCTCCTTTTCTCCAGGCTGAACAATCCCAGCTCCCTCAGCCTCTCCTCATAAGACTTTTTCTCCAGACCCCTCACCAGTTTTGTTGCCCTTCTCTGGACTGATTCCAACATCTCAATGTCTTTTTTTGTGGTAAGGGGACCAAAACTGGACACAGTACTTGAAATGATTAAAACCTTGTGACTAGATTTGGTATTAGTTCAGGCCAAAGTCTGAAACTCTCATTTCATAGTTTCAGATCCTTTCTTGTTTCATAATAAGGTTTTCTAATGCCTGTTCAATGATCTGTATTACTGTGAAAGATGTTAGAACAGTTACACTGGTTTGCTCATCATTTAATTTATGCGCACTGTGTGGTATGTCCTACTATAAAAATAGTGGCTGTACTTCAAGGCAAGAGGGTGTCTCTGCTTTTTGGTGGTTGCCATGCTCCAGATTGAGTGGAAGCCTCCAGAGAGGAGCCGACACTGCTTCTCTTAGAGCTACCCAGCAAACAAAAAGCATGGGGATACTCCCAGTGTGCTGTGAAGGAGAATACCTACAACAGCAGGGAGATGTTGGGAGCCTGGAGAAAATGGAGAGGGTAGGAGAGGGAAGGTGTCTGGCTGTACAGCTCAAGCTTTAGAGCTGACTGCAAAGATGAGACATTCCTAGAAATGCGGAGATGGTTAAGCCTGGTGTGCTCAACCCAGGAAGCTACTAGAGAGGAGCTGGACTGCAAAGCACAACAGAAAAAAATGGCTCACCCCACATAGAGTGCCGGAGAAGGGACTGGGTTCTGCACGAATTGATGAAGCAGAGTGGTGTTTAATAATTCTGTCTGAAACGAAATCTGACTTAAGAGTTCAGAGGACTTTGACTTTTAGGAAAATCCTTTATGGGACTACTTCAGCCTCAAATTGATAGTCCATGAAGGCTAATTTACTTTCTGATCCTGGCATGCATACTCATGAAACTGCATCCACATCATCGAAAGCACGATAATAGAAACATTTACTTGTCAGCTGAACAAAGCCAAAAGATTCAATGGATGTGAAAACTAAGCGTGTTGTCAATGTAAATAAGGCTGGGCTGGAGAGGTTTGATGTATTGTTGGCATTTTGTGCTTGGCCAGCTGTAGCCACCAAGGGAATATTTGTGCAGAAGTACTATATTCACAATACAAAATTAAGTCTGAATGCATTTGTTCTAAAAAATAAAATAGACTCCTCTTATTTTCTTTGCCAGACAATCATGACAGACAATTCTGTCTCTGAGGAGCTCAGCTCCCTTGAATGGCAGGAAGGGAAGGCAGCCTAAATGAGGTCAGAAAATATTAGCTATTGTACCAAAGGGGAGGATGGCAGAAATGGTATGCATGCAGCAGGAAAAGATGGGGCGGTGAAAGAAATGGAGGATTTTGTACATGTACATACTCATGGATAGGAAGAGGCTTGTTTACATGCTCATTCACACCTGCTGGCATGTCAGAAGATGTGTGAGAAGTGGAGGGGTGACAGTGGCAAAGTTATACTTAGATGCTTGGAGGACAGTGAGATATTGCTCAATGTCATTGGTGATAGCTCCGATTAAGCTTTCCTTTTAGGGCTGGACAACTTCACAAAAACTCCACCCTTATGGATTTCAGCACAAAGGATTCTTTAATGGGATTTTCCTAGAGGTCATCAGGAAACAAATCATTATAACTGCTCATCAAAAGTAAAGCAACACAATGAAAAAACATACCTTTGGAAGCATTTTCCCCAGCAGAGTACAGCTAAGGAAGTTCTTTGGTAAATCTTCTAACAACAACAAAAAAAACCAACCCCAAACAACTAAACGTATTTATCATTGTTATTCAGATTGTCAGCATTATTGTCTCTGTCACAGAAGTATTATGGAGAAATGAACCTAGGCACAAATGAACTAAGAAGGTGTGTGTGACAGTGCCTCCTTCTTTAAGAACACAAAATAAATTGTGATCTGACGGGATATTAGAAAATAATCTGCAGTAACCACTAATAATTCTATTACTAAAGGGACTCAAAACGTAAACCTTTTATACCACAATAATATTTTCTCTCCTTTAATTGTTTCTCTATTAATGCTAAGGATACCAACAAGACAGCTGCATATTCCAGACTAGTTTTTTCTTTATGATCATATGATCACATGACTGAAACATGTTAACTACATATTTCACATTAGAGGACCAGTTAGTGAAAAATGTGAACTTTTGGCACACAAGGCTCAGCCTCTCCACAAAGACAATTACATTTTTAGTAGAATTGCACAGTTTTTCTCATTTCTTTCTTTCTCCTGTAATTCATAAATTGAGCCATTCAAAAAAAATCAGGTTGGAAGGGACTCTGGAGGTCTCTATCCCCACCCCACTGCTGAGCAGCAACAAATTCAAAGTCATATGAGGTGGCTTAAAGCATTGTTCAGGTGACTTTAGAAACCTCCTAAGGATGATGACTACAAAATCTTTTTGGATGACCTAACATTTACACAGAAATATTTCTTTATTTACATCAGGTGGAATAAATAATTGCATGCTAATGCCATCCCCCTTTGTTTTTTTCTTTTTTTCTTTTTTTGTTCTTACTATTTAGGATTAATTAAGCATACAACTTTTATGATACATGAAAAACTTAGCAGATTGAAACTGAAGAAGCAGTTGTTTCTCTTTTAAAAAACAACAACAAAGCCTTAGCCTTTACAAATGTCAAACTCCATGTGGAAGACAATTTCCCAGCCTAAGTCCTGGTGACAGATCGGTACTTTTTGAATGGTCTCAGCTTTTCCAGATATTTTAGTAAAGTAAACAGCTCTTTTTCTTGGTTGTGGTGGTCCTGATATGCTGTCATTTGCCCTTGTGCATCTTCCTCACCTCCAGTTTTTTTCCAGGCAAAGGGCAAGGTCTCCAGTCAGTTCCTCTCACTCCAGCCTAAAAATAAAATATTTGCCCAGTTCTCTAGTAATATTTGATATTATAATTTATTTATTTTTCCCCCAACAACATGTTTTTTGCTACCGCTCGTTCTTCTACTTTTATTTTATAGGTATGATATTTGCAAATGTCAAGCACACAGGAGAGAAGATGCCATACACACTAGATAGATGGCTTCGCAATTGTTTATTTATATGTATTAAAATTAAACACTTAAACAAAGCTTTACTTTGCTGGCAGATCAAGACAGGTTTTTCCCTGTCAGAAAATCCTTTGCAGATGGATCAAGCAGCTAGAATTTTCTTTCCTGTCAGAAAGACTGGTGCCTTCAATAACAAACACTCCTTCAAAGCCTACCTGGGATCTCGATGGAAGGCTCTCAGGTGTGAGCTGCTCTTGAAGTGTTGCGATTTGAGCATGAAGGGTTTGCATGGCATGGGGCTACTTCTACATCTTAAAAAACATCAGGTCTCAGCTGGGCACACCAAGATAATCTTCGTTACCACACAGTGTTATTTACTTCTGCGATTTTTTTTTTCAGATAGGTCATATCAAAAATACTCAATGATCCTGACACAGAGACTGAATTGTAAATTGACATTAGATGTCACCAGATATAACTGGGTACAGGATGGCTCCAGAGACCAGAAGTCTGAAGATCTTTAGACTACAAACTCCAGGCACTTTTTATGACATCCATCATGTGCTAAATATCATGTGGTGTTGAAAATGCCTCAGAGCAGGCAGTGGAAATCGTATTAGGTGACAGGGAAAATTATGTTAATATAAAGCCATACCTATGAAAATCAGACTAGTAATGAAAAAAGCTGAAGTTAGTATTTTTTTACTGTGTTTAATCTGACTTCAAAAAAGATTGCTAATTCATTGAAGACTGTGACTACCTTCTATTTTCTGTATGCCATATAAAAATGTTTTTTTTTTCACAAAGGTCACTGCGGTCTCTTTTCTTGGAACTAAGAAAAAATTATTCAATTCTGTTTATGGATGTTTGTACCCCTTTCAGTTAACACTTTCTACTGATGCGTATCTTTATCTACAGTCACTTAATTGATCTTCATATGGTATCTCTGTATTATCCATTTATCAGTCCATTCTCCATTCTTGTGAGATGTGTTTTCTTTCTCAGACCCTCAGATTGTGAACATACAGATTCTGTTAGCGCATTAGGTTAGAAAACTACATGATGTTTTCCTTTTTATTTTGACAGTACAATCAAGTTGTATAATTTTAGAAGAAGACATCAATGCTGTTGCAACCACCTACGATTTGGCAGAAATCCTGATGTCAAACAGGCACTCTGATCTGTGTCAAAATTGTTGTTTACTTTGCACCATATAGATAAAATTCAAATAATTTTGCTTTGTAATCATTTGATAGTTCATGCATATTTTGCAATACTGCTTCAGTGCTGAAACAAATGCCCAAAGCACATTTTCATGAAAAAAGGTGGAAAATTACTTGAGTTCTATCATCTGTTATTAACTGTGTCCCACTTTCCCTTAAGACTTTTTTTAACTGCTGCTTAAAATACTGTCCACTTAAAAATCAAAACGTTCTTTTTATGTTTTATGAGTTAGTACAAAGACTGTGAAAAA
Organism: Nycticryphes semicollaris; assembly: GCA_013400055.1. Lineage (NCBI taxonomy): Eukaryota > Metazoa > Chordata > Aves > Charadriiformes > Rostratulidae > Nycticryphes > Nycticryphes semicollaris. The sequence goes on from VXBJ01001578.1 coordinate 777,811, forward strand.
AACATTGATCAGACCTGTTTTCCATGACATATTTTACAAATATGCATTCTAACTATTACCATCGGTTTTCAATTAGATTATGAGAAACAAATTAAAAACGAACTGACTGGAAAAGTTTTGCAGTACTCCATTTCACAGAATTTTAATGATAAATTTAATTTCTAATTCATGTCTTATTAGAATGTTTTTAAAACCTTAATCCTTCACAAGGAAGAAAAAAATGCTTAAGCTAGAAATATCAATATGATGGATTTCTTTTTTCCTTGAAAGAAAATCCCACTTCTCAGTGAAACCAAGCACAGAAGACATCTCTGAATAATAAAATTAATCTTTTAGGCAAATGTTTAAAATCAAATTGGTTGGATGATGTTAACTGAAAATGGATGCATGTATTTGTATTAATCAAAGTTGTAGAGTGCTCAAGACAAATACTTCATATGAAACGCCGGTATTTGTTTTTTCTTACTTTAGTAATCTGTGAAAATCTTCCTTTTGTAGTATAATAATTTCAGACAAGGATTCTGCAGAGTCAGGAAAAATAGCCAGTTATGAGACCCATGCAGCTTGGTTTTGTTCAGCCACCCTTTCATACTTTTATGCTGTGGAAGTAATAGTCTGGTCTGACATAGTAAACGCACTAGACTTGCCTTAATCCTCTTCTGTTTTCCAGTGGCAATACTGGTTCACAAGGACTGTTCTGCTTGTCACAACCACTGAAGAACAGTGCATTTTGGTTGTGATATATTCCCATTCCCCCTGCGCCTTCTCTGATGTGTTCATTGAGCAAATGGAGATCAAAAGCTGATTATGCAAAACCAACAGCCACCTTGCATACACCATCTGGAGGTGTTGTGTCTGTAAAGTCAGTTGTTTACTGTTCAGGAAAATTTTAATTTTTTATATGCTGCTGAGCATACAAAATACAACCGAGGCAGAACTGAGGCAAGTTCATGGCTGGTTGTTAAAGTAAGATTCTTGCTTTGTATTATACAATGCATCTTTAAAGCAGACCTTGAGAAAACATATTTCATAAAATGGTTGTTGCTAGTACCAACTGAAAGATGGTAAAAGTCACAAAGCTCTTCCTCTAGTAAGTGGGCAGCCAAATACAAACCTTTTTTTTTTCCTGGCTTTGTATTCTCCATTCGTCCTTCCTCCTCTTTCCCTCTCTCTCCTGAGGTATCAAATGTGATGCTTTACAGCATGTCAGATAGCTCCTCGTATGCCTCTCCCTGCACAGAAACTTCCCACATTTGCTTTCTCAGCTCTTCCCATTGATGACTAAAATGTTGTAGACATAATTGTCTTAAGTCTATTAGACAGTTCTGGAGTTTAGATGACTTGCAATCATTATTGCTAGTGTTATTCATTTCAAACAGCTAAATCACATCACACTACCCAGAAAGCCACGCAGTCACCTTCCCTCAACAGGAAGTCATCTTCATTCCCTTACCAGGAAGCCTTGACCAACTTGGTGTGGCTATGAAGCTAGTCTTGTTTGGAGGAAGTTCCATCTAGAGGATCTCCAGAGGTCCTTTTCTACCTAATTTTTTTTTCTATAATTCTTACAGTACAACTTTAACCTGGAAGACTGGCACTGAATATATGTAATATTAACATTATTAATCAAAACAGCAATGTGGAGGGGGAGAACTTTTAAAAGGCTTTGACAACTGCATAGGAATTTTACTGATCGTGTAGTCTTATCTTTTTTAGTGTGTTTAAATGCAGTTTAAAGTTAATTTTCCTAATACTATTGTTTTCCTTGTATAGGCATAACAATGTGCAGACTTGTAGTTAGGAAACTGCAAGAGACTAATGCAAATCTTTGCATCTGCGGCATTCAGTCTGGAGAAGAGAGAGCACCAGGGAAACCTTATGGCAGCCTTCCAATACCTAAAGGGGACCTACAGGAGAGATGGGGAGGGATGCTTTATCAGGCAGTGTAGTGATAGGATGAGGGGTAATGGTTTTAAACCAAATGAAGGGAGATTTAGATTGGAAGAAATTCTTTACTGTGAGGGTGGTGCGACACTGGAACAGGTTGCCCAGAGAAGTTGTGGAAGCCTCAATCCTGGAAGTGCTCAAAGCCAGGCTGGATGGGGCTTTGAGTTATTCGAAGTGTCATCTAGTGGAAGATGTCTCTGCCCATGGCCTTTCCAACACAAACCATTCTATAATTCAGAAACATGTACAGCAGTTGCTTAACACAAGGAAATACTGTTTCTCTAAAGCAGATGCTGTTAAAAAAACCCCCACAGCAACAAAAAAAAATATTCTCAGATAAGTGCTATGGGAGGGTACTAGAACTCTGTGTGTTTGAAGTAAAAATTATCCCCACAAACACAGCAATATTCCCTTATTATTGTGATCTTGTAGAATTCATTACAAGTGTGTAGCACCTTCTTTTTTCATTTACCTAAACATAGGAAAAACTAAGTCACATTAAGCCCTAAATTAGTGGTACTAATAATTAATAGCCAGTCTTGTTTCCACTTGAATGCTATTTGTATAACATATATTGGGTACTAGCTGTTTATCTGGAGTTTAGAGATGCTATACATTATCTTCCTTTACAAGGGCAATAGAAGGACAGCAGGGAGAATAGTTTTCTTTCTCTGCATTGTTTTGGTGTTTGGTTTTATTTTGCAGGGAGGAGTGGGGTGTGGGGCTGGGAGTCTGCAGCACAATGTTCACTAAGAAACTCTTGGGAAGAATATGGCTTGGCACAGAAAAAATTTCTTACAAATGCAGATGTCTAACAGGGTTTTTGCTGGAACTGGAACTCTGATGAAGCCTGTTAGACTGAGAGCAGGACTGGGAGGGACTGTGAAAGCAGACAGTAGGTAGAGGGAAGCATGTTTACAGACCTTTCTGTTTGAAAGATCTTTTGCTCTAGCTGTTGTATTAGCCTAGTAACCACAAGTGCTAGTATCCACAAGTCCTATTATCCACAAGTGCAGAACCATGTTAGAGGTCTGGCCAGCTCAAATGATATTTAAGTGAATAAAAGCCTCTGTAGCCTACATCAGTTAACCCTAGGCAGTACTGAACAAACTGAGCAAGTAACAGTTGTTCTTTCTGTCTCCAAACTCCCATCTCTGATACGTGTTAGTGAAATTATTGTTTGCATTATTAATTGATAAATAACACATTTCTTTATGCAAACAAATGGGAAGAACAAAGATGCAGGTTAGATCACAGTTCCATTACAAAGGCACATTATTAAACCTACCTTTTTTCCTTACCTGTTCCTCAGCAGCAAGAAAAAACACTGACCTCACTAATGTCAGAGCTATTCAAAGACTGCATCCTTTGAGCAACTATTTGAGAATGGAATATGCAATGACAGATTCCAGAGCGCATGCTAAATACATTTTCATCATCATAATTTCTCAAATCCACTTAGAAGAAGACTTCTCCAAGGTCTGACAGTATGGTTGGTACACAAATTCACAACTTGTAGCCATCTACTATAAGTGATCTTTGGCCTGCTTCACATGATGGTCTGGTGTGACCCTTGATAGTGCTTCATTCCAGAAGACACCACCTTCTGTGCACACACACATCAGGCTTTGAATGTCACACCAATATAGCACATTACCACTGAGTGTATTGCTTTGTACTATCTTTAAATGTTCAGGAATTTTAAAAGTTAGCAGTTTTATTAGAAATATGTAATTTTGCAGTAGCAGGCATGTGCAGATGATCTCCTCAAGAAAGTTTAGGAGACTATAACAAAGTAATGCATTCAAATTAATATTCCCTGAATCTAAAAAAAGTCAGATTTGCTGGACTGTGGAAAGGGATTGTTTGTGGCTAGTTGTGCAGCAGCAAAAGTATTGTGAAAAATGTGAAATAGGAACATCAAACTTTGTTAAAAAACCCCCACACAAACAATGAGCCTGTGCATATATTTGGTAGAGAAAAAATATAGCTAAAGAGAATGATGTTTTAAAGAGTGAAATCCCAATACTTGTCATCTTAATTGATTTATTGATACAGAAAAGAAGGGTTGTTAATCAGAATTCAGCTAAAGCCATGAACAACCTGATTTGCGATAATTTCATTCTCTCCTAGGATTTTATTTTCTCTTACAGCCTTGGAAGCAGCTATGTTTTTTCATCTTTATATATATCTGGTATATGTAAGCATGTGTTGGGTTAGCCTTGGCTAATAGCCAGACTCCCACCCAGCTGCTCACTCTCTCCACCACAACCACCCCAGTGGGACATGGGGGAAAATAAAAAATAAAACCAAACCAGGAATGAGAAAAGTCATAGGTTAAGTAGAAGACGGGGACATTGGTTACCAATTACTGTTACAGGCAAACCAGACTTGACTTGCTAAAAAATAATTTATTGCCAAACTATTTTATAGATTTGGGTACTAAGAAACAAAACCCCAAACATTAAAAGAGCCCCTTTCTTCCCCCCTTTCCCTCCCCCCTTTCCCCAGCTCAACTTCACCCTTTTAGAATCCTCTAGCCCGCCAAGTGGCACAGAGGGATGGGGAATGAGGGGTGACAGCCATTACATAGCAGGAGGACTAGCCTCTCTTTCTTCCTCACTCTCTTCCCCTGGTCCAGCGTGGGGTCACCCCTGGGCTGCCATGTGGATATCTGCTCCACTGTGGAGCAACTCCTGCTCCCTGCCACTTCTGCAACCCCCTACTACCAACACTTTGTCACAGATATGCAATACAAGATAATAAGGACATAGAGAGTGCTTTTTAAAGAAACTAAGATGAAATGGAGGGTAACTGAGGGACAAACAGAAGGGTAATTCTTTGGTGAACAGAAGTTGTCTGAAAATTGTTCTGGGCATCTATAAAATCAGTCCCCTGACTGCCTCCAGCTGCAAGCAGTACCTTGCCAATCAGCCCTGCAATTCCAGAAGCTGACTACGTTGCTTATGGCTCTGCTTCAAGCGTTTTGGGTGCTTTGTTGCCCATTTAACCATATTAGTCAGGAAAAAGCTTAATTCTGGCCGAGGGCTTTACATCCCTCAGTAGTGTAAGCATTGCTGCAGATACGAAAAATGAAGATTCACCATGTCTGTGGTGATGCCATAGCTGGAAGAGCAGAGCTGTGTAGCTCTGAAATAACAGAAGCATGGTACTTCTACTCATATTGGAAAATTATCCCACTGTATATATCAATCACCCTCCATTCTCTTGCTTTTCTGCTGAAAAACTGCATAAGCAGGATGTACCTTGTGACTGCTGCTTGTGATTGGGTCAATGACTTGCAGGCCTTGGCCCTGGAGACGGGTGATTAATGTCACACAGCCAAGTGTTATTTTTAGTTATCTTGTTCTCGTATTGGGAGATCCACAGAATTAGGATGTCAGGGGATCAATCTCAGGCTATCTTTTCAAACTCCTTTTGTAGGCCTGAAAACAAGGTGGAGGAAATATAATTTCTAGGTTATGACAGAGAATAATGAGATAAATACAGTGGCTGAGCTGCTTAGTAGCAAAGGTGATTGGGTACTATTAGACCCTGGAAGACTATTTTTGTTGACAATTTAGTTATCAGTGGACTTGAATTTGCAAACAGTGGCAGCAGATAAGAGCTCTTAAGAAGTCTAAGCACTAAATGTTTTTTCCTAGCAAGGCAGTTAAATGCCCAATATCCAGCTTCCACAACTCAAAACAAATGCTGACTTCTCTATGCAGTTGGAAAAGGGAAGTTTGGAGGTTGACCTTTATCTCCATACTTCATAACAGTGACATGAGGTGTACCTCATTGTATTTAGGATCATCTCAAATGATAATTGTTGGCTAATATTGCATAAAAGCAAATGCTGTGTAATAAATGTAGTATTTCTTTTGAGGAATGCACATTTTGTTCAATTGAGGTATAATCGTTAGAGCAATATGTTTAAATTTCTGAAAGATATTTAATGTGAGTTCACTTGTTGTTCTGCTAAAACAAAGCTGTACACAATCAGCATATGTAATAAATGTAGTTAAATAACAGACTGAAAATCTAATTGTGAATGACAAACAGTCATTTAACAATGACCTTCTAGTGAAATCTTGCAGAGATAGGCTTACTAGGGTCTGTTGAGTCCTGGCTTCTCCTTGTACAAGCAGAAAATCTGCTAATCCTCCTCTCAGGCACTTGAAATTTCATTTGTAAAAGCAACAAAGCTTGGGAACAGCCAGATCTTTTGGATCATAGTCCAGAATTTCACTGCTCTGATACTTGTTGTGGACCTTCTTTTTCACCCAGCTACATACGTATAGGCTGCTTTTATCCATTTACTTTTATGATAGTTTTATCATTTTGATCTTCTCTCTTCCTGGTATTAATGCTCCTCTCTATTTATAGATAGCAATTGTTCCACCTAAGACTTAATTTTGCAACATTAGGAAAAAACAAGTTCTTCTAGTCTCCTTTAAAGTATAAATAGAAAGAGAGGGGGTTTTATGCCTGTCCTCTGGAAGTCAGGGACAATTCCTACGTTCAGGCAGAATCCAGTAGGATTCCTGTTCTGTGTTCGGGTGAAACCTGGATGTACATCATACTGTTTTTCTCCAGTTGCATGGGAAGAAAATCAATGTGCACAAGTGAAATGGAGCAACAATATCCTCCAGCCGATGAGCCTTTTAGCAATACGTAGGGAGAAAACGCTGTAGGGTGCTCACATCCACAACAAAGGCATAGTTTTATAGTTCTCTGTACATGATCTTTTCTGCATTCATATTTTTCAGCATTGATGGTCAGGAGTTTATCTTGTATTCCTGATGGGGACCTACCACTATCTGTTATAATGATACTAATATTTCCCTCTCATTCTTTGAAATACTTTCCTCACATATAATAAAATTGTATTTGCTTTCCTTGGTGATTAATCTTGATAGCTTGCAGTGAACCTGTAGCTAATTAGTTGAGATTACAGGTCCTGTGGTTTATCAGTTATTTCCAAAAAGAAACTCCCAATTTATGCTGAGATCTATGGTGATTTTCAAGTGCACCACCTTGCATATAGCAATACTGACTTTATTCCCATTTTCATTATTTTAATCCTTGTGGTCAGTCAGTTATTACAGTCTTCTTTTATGGCAATACATCTCAGCTTAGCTTTATTGGTATGCACCCTTTTTTATGCCAACAATATTAATGAAAATATTGGAAAATATTAGTTTCAGGGAGCAGTACTTAAGAAACTCCACCAATGCCCTTGTGCAGGTATGGTATCTATCCTTTCAGCAGTATCTTCTGTATTCTCCCCTTTGGTAACCACTTTATCTGTATTGCAGCTCCTGTACTAAACTTCTAATTCTGTTACTCATTAAGACCTTCTTTGAAACAGAGTTCCTCAAGTCAGACATGCATCCCTCATGTATTTGGTACTTCTGAAAAAAACAGAGGGGAAAGCACACCAATGAATATGAAAGGTAGACATTAATGTCTGCCAGCCATTAAGTTTAAATCAGTAGCATAAATGAGTAATCTTTGAAATCCTGTTAACTTTTGTCTAAATTGCTTCTATTTTTTTTTCTGACAGTGAATTAATTCCATAGCTTAAGTTTTACATGGTATTTTAAGATACTCTTTTTTTAGTTTTAACTGTGATATTTTTTAATATAATAATTTCATATTCAGCATATAATAAGCACTTTTCTCTACATCATCGTTCGTATAACAGACTGTTTATGTCACGTCTAAACTGTCATCCAATTTTGTAAAATTCTCTATCCACAGCCTCACAGATAATTCTATGAGTTCTTCACAAATAAAGGGCAAACAGCAGAGGTAGATGCTGACAGCAACTATCATTAATATTTCTTTTAAAAATAATCTGTAATTTGTTTTTTCATTGGTCAGAATTATGGTCTGCTGAACCTGCATGTAGTTGGTGGCCCTTTTAAAACAGGAGCCACCTAGGTCAATTTTAAAATTTAAGGAAAGGAAGTATTTTGGGGTACTCACACCTTTTTTTTTTTTTTTTTTTTTTCTCAGAGAGCTGTAAACAGATAATAGGAAATATTTCCAAACAGAGTTCATAACCAACATGTGGAATCTGTTGCCAAAATAAAATAATAATCCCTTATTGAGATGAAGACCTTGGTTGAATTCTGAGGCTGGCACATATCTATTAATTCATCTCAGCCCCCTTCCGATTGTCACTCTATGCAGTCAAAGTATCTTACTCCACTAACGTTTGAGAAGCACTCGAAGCTGCTCAACCAAATAGAAATAATCCCCTGAGTGCTTTTTTTGTCTGCCTTCTTTATCTCCCAGGTCTCTGACAGACTCTTTACACATCTTTAAATTTTGAAATTACTCCTTAAACAATGAATGAAGCAGGGATTTGGATGCTCAGCTCTTTCTCTAGTGGATAATCTATTTCTAAAGCATTTAACATCACCTGCAGAAGATAAATCATCTCAAAACTGTGTCAGAATTTGCAAAAATGTCTGGAAATTGAGTGCACAGAGAAATGGGGATATATTCCTTGATGTGTCATGAGGCAGCTCATCTTATCACCATCTCAGAACTGTAATATATCCAATAATCTTTGCCTTAGGGAATAGGAGGGAGATCAGAAAAGATTTGCATATTATGAAAAAGGATCTGGAAAGGCTTTCAGTTGGTATGGGTTTTTTAGTATACAAAGAAGGCACTAAACAACTGAACCTTCAATTGAAGTAATTTTACCTGCCTTGAGCATTGGTTGGATTAGTAAGAATTGTATTTGTGGCTGACAGATGAGCATACCCAAAGTCATCAAAGAGTGTTGCACAATTCTGTCTACTGAAGTAAAATGCTTTCTTGGTAGTGTCAACAGCATATATGCTCATTTAAATGGATCGAAATGCATTTAACTTCTATAAGTACTGGCTTTATTTGTTCTAGCAGCATGGCTGAAGTCAATTTGGGATAATGTTCCTCCAAAATGTAGCCATCACAACTAGCATATTAAAGTTAAATATTGTTATTGATTTCAGTTCTGTGCCACACAGGTCTACACATTAGTCCCCATTTCTGAAAGTTTGAGACAACTCTTTGGTATCATTTAAAATGCTGAATCAAGATTTTTGAGATACATTTATCAATATTATTTTCTTTCCTTAGCTCACAACTGCAATACTTGAGACTTGGTTAAGGATACAAGAAAACAAATACATTTTTTTTTCTCAGACTCATGTTAATAAAGGAGGCAGGCAACTCTTAACAAAGATAGGAAGAAAAGGAGATATTTTATTTTCTTGTCACTGCATGTCAATACAAAGTAAAATATGAACTCAACAGGTGGTGACGTACCTACTTCATCCTTCTTGTACTGCGTCTGCAATGCTCATAGCTTTGGTCTTCTCATTCTGTCTCGTTTTGATCTCGGCTGCACTATATCAACCATGTAAAGCAGATACGAATACAACAGAAAGGAAAGTTTTTTGTTCTGAGAAACCATGATCTGCCATAGTAGGCAGAACTTCAGAAAATGGTTTAGTGCTTACAAAGTATTAGAAATTATGTACCAAGCCTACAGTGCCTTTATTACACCACAAACAAACAGCACTGCAGAACTTGGAGGAGATAAAAAAGGAAAATGCATAGTGCTTTTCTGACTGTATTATAGAAGCTTGTATTAGCATGTCTTTTACATGTTTGTCAATATGGAAGGAGCTCAGTAGCACAGCTGAGCACTGGGGAGAAGAGCACTGCTCAAAACCCAAATTAGAATTCTTGATATTGCATGTAGCTTCCCTGAGGAGCTAGCAGTTTCTTCTGTTTCAAAAGGTCAGATGGAATGTCTGTTTTTTAGGGAAAAATGTCATCTCTCACAACAATCCCAGTCAAACACTGAAAATCAGAGTACAGAAATACTTGCATGCTCTAAAGCTATATCAAACCTTGTTGATACATGTTAGGAATTATCACTTCATTTATATTTTCAGAAATGCCAATTTGTTGACTCAAGAGTAGTATAGCATATGCTGCACTTCCAGAGGGATGAATTCCATCGTCTTGGGATTTTTGAATTTCTAGCTCACAGTGTTCTGTATATCTTTACTAGATACATAGGACTGGCAGATTTTAAAAAAAGTCATCAAGGGTTTCTGTGATAGTTCCTCCACATTTATTCTATATATATTTACTTAGTAAGAAGCAAGCCTCATTTGTGATATGTTTCTGTATAATATTAATGAAGTAAATGTTCAGCACCCTAAAATTATTTGTCATATAACTTACAAAATTTAACATGAAATCACAGCTTTTGGAAAATATCTGTCACTGTCAAAATTATTTTATTTGAAATCCCATAAAAGTTATAAAACAGTATTTACTTCTACTTATTCTTTGATTGTTCTCTGATGCATTGCAATTCTGCTTAGGAGATGGATACATGGCAAACTAGTACAAACTAAAACTTCTGTATTTGTGAAATTTGGCAACTTTGGAGGCAATGTCTAGGAAATCATTACCAGGATGAAAAGTGCAGATCTCTTCTTTTTTATTTACAAAAGATAAAAGGGAGACACATAAATAAAAATGTGGCATGTTGTTTTTATTTCAACTATAATCATCCGCTGACCATCATAGAAAGGTTTCAGAATGATATCTACATCTTTTACAGGTTCAGATTCTCATTATTTTGTCTGGCCAAATCTGACAGAAAACTTCCGGATACATAGGCAAGTGTACTGCAGTAGGTTGCTAGACATGAAGCAATCAAAGATAATTTAATTTCTATGGGCAAAGAAAAGAAAAATGAGTTTAGCTGATACCATTTGTTCAAATTACATGCTGAAAAAATACATAGGAGTTGCACAGGCCAGAGCATAAATTGGAGCAAAGGTGCAGGTAGGAAAAAAAAGCTATCAAGGATCTTTTGTTCTCCTCCTTAGATTCTGCAGGGCATGCTTTGTTAAAGAGTCATTAATTATTTCTTAAATAGCTGTAAATAAAGAAATCAGTAGTCTTTACTCATTAAGACCTACCTCTGTGTACTCTAAGTTGCCCTAATATATAGTAGTTTATTTTGTTACTGTTATATTGCTTATTTTTATGGGGAAAATGAAAAAAACGGAAAGAGTGGATTCAGTGTCTTTCATTGGCAGCTGTGGATATCCACTGTGTCTCCTGATCATGAAGTTCAGGTGGAACTAAGCAGTACAGTACATATTCATATTTTTAACCCTAAAATATGTATTTCTCTTTCAAAAGTCTCTGAACAAACTAGTTTTTGTCCTTGCCTTTTTGCTAGCAAAATCAGTGGAGTTTATTCATGCAACTTCTTACTTAAAATCTAAGTAATCCACCATATTTTATCCAGCTTTGCATTTCCAGGCATGTCCTTACAGTGGGAGGAATAGTATAGACAATGGTTGGACTAGATGCATTTTATATTTCAGTATTGTACAAAGAAGATAGTAAATGACTATTCTATTCAGAGATATATCAGACCTATACATATGAATAATTGTTCACTTTTTGACATTGGTGCCCAGGTTCATATTGTCCCTGAACATTATTTTTTTTGTGAGAGGAAAAGAGTCATTTAAATAATACTTTTGGAGCGATATTATAAATCTTCCCTCTTCCCCTGTTTTAGTGGTTGTTGTTTTTCTTGGCCTGTGTATGCCTGTGAAAAAAATCTGTCATTTCCTGATGAGCGTGGGATACAAAGTGACAGAACAGAGTTAGACAAGTCAGGTAGCAGCAAAAAAAACCCTAGAATTTTGCCATATCTCTCCTAGATGTGACTCAAATTGGAAGAAAAAGTTATTTAAAAAATAATTAAGTTCCTGCAATTTTATTCTGTGTGGGAACTGATTTTATCTGAAATGTTTCACTGTAACAATAATGTGATTAAATACTTATGATTATTTAGGTTTCATTGATTTGGACTATTATGACTTTTGAGTAACCTTTTGTTCAGCATAGTATCTTGTCTTCTAGCATTTTTATGGCCTTTTTAAATGTTAATCAATAAAATGCAAGAAGAGATACTCCTGAGAACCATCTTGGCCGCACCTCAGGCACAGTGTGAACTGCAGGTCCAGGCAGGAATCACTGCTTGCTTCAGTTGTTTCCCTGCAGTTCTCACACCCAGAGCTGCCCTTAGGATCATCCTCACCTCTTGCTCCCAGACATTCTCACCTGCTCACTAACTTGTCTGACCTTCACTAGCCATTGCTCACTTGTGCACACCTGCACCATGGACACACGGGCCCTCCCACCCATGGTCTGACCCCCATGGCTGCAGTCACCCCCCAATCACACATACACGTGGACAAGAGTTAGAAAAGTGTTTAATAAGACAGGATGGACTGTGCTGCCCAGGTGAAGAGCATGGTCAGGGAGGTGTGCTGACCAGCAAACTGTTTATGTATAGCCAGCCTTTTTTAGTCTCTTTACTCTTCCATTTCCCCACACTTGTTCTTTCCCAAATCAACTAAACACCTCCCTTTACCTGCCTTTTCTTCCTCCCATAAACATCACATAATAGTTCATGTGGAACCCCAAAATGTTCTTCCCTGTGTCCTGTAATGGTTTCCACACCTCTGGGCAGCAGCTGCCCTTAATCCAAAAGGTGAGCTGCAAAGCTGCTCCTCATAGCTCATGGGGGTGGGTGTCACACTTGGAGACTGCAACTGAGGCTCTCCTGGCCCACAAAGGGGGTTAATTCCTCCAAGTCCTTTATTTTCATTCCCACCTGCCCCTATGCTTCTCAGGGCTTTGTGGAGATGGGTCTCTAAGGGACTGAGGGCTCCTGTGATGGACCTGGGAGTAGCCAGGGCAGGGAATTGCTTGGGCTGCTCCGTTACTGTCTCTCTGTGCTCCTCTATGGGAGCGCAGGTGAGCTTTTATCACATAACCTAACAATCTAGGTTTGCTTCAGTGTATATTGTTCCTTTCCCCTTGCTCCAGAATAGAAGAAAAACAGAAGCCTTAACTTACACCTAAAAAGAAGTAACCTGATGAAATTGTATTGGGCTCTTAGAAAAACGATGTGTATTGTGTATATTGTAGTATAATGATTGTGGCACAATCATGCCATAATAAATAATTTGGTTAAAAAAAGGTCCAAAGCTAAGTGTTTTGAGTCAACGAAGTACTGGAACTAATACCTGGTGGAATTACTGCACGACTGCTCCATGCTGATCCAATCATACCCTCAAAAGAGTGTAAGTAAAGAAAACTAATTTGTGTACAAGAGGTGTACATCGCTGTTAAGAGCCATAACAAAAGCTTTGTTTCTCGTTTTTTCAAGACTTACCATAATGACACCTCAAAATGCAAAGGCACTTCCACTGAAAACTTTAAAAGGCTCAGACCAGATTTTAGGATCAGTGCCTTATGAAGAAAACTTGGAAGAGAGAGTGAATACGCCAAGTTTACATTTGTTACAACAGGCACTAAGACTGATTGGTACAGTAGAGGCATGGTATTTTCACCCTGAGTATCAGTTGAATCAAGTGAAAATATACTTGAAACATTTTCAAATGTCGTTGTAAGTGAAAAGTGCTCCTTTTCTGCTGTATTTCAGTTTGGTTTATAACTCATTGCTGTCTATGAAAGTAAACAACCCATGTAAATATTGTCTTAGTGATCTAGAGTAACCTACATCACTTCACTGAAAAAATACAGAGGTAATCTTATGTCTCTTCAAATGTTACTTGGTATCTCTGTTAGTTCAACTTAATAGTATCTGAATAGAAATCTGAACAGTGAATCTTCTGCAATTATGTTGGTTTAGACCTAAATTTTAAAAGAATTTAATACTCATCCTGCCTGTTATAAGGTAATTAGTAGGCCCTTGGAGGGATTTCTGTAGTAACTGGATTTAAGTTGTTTGGGTTTTTTTTTAGTGAGACAATTACATTTTTTTCCACTGTTTTACTAGCTTTTCACAATTTCCATTCAACTTTAAGCTTCACTAGGAACTTTATCACCATTTAAATGATAGGAACAATTATCTTAGTAAGTATCCAGTCCTACATCCAGTCTACCTAATCCGTCTGAAGTCTGAAATCCAAAGAGAAGCTTTTTTCCTCACGCAATTGGGATATGTTGGCAGGCCCACCAAACTGTGCAGAACATCCAGGAGTAATACAAAACTTGCACAAAGATGAGCTGTAGACATTCTGGTTTGTTGTTCCAGCTGACACAGATTAAGAAAGTGTAATGTGATATAGTGAATATTTTCCCTCTTAGAATCTGAAACATATTTAGTCCTTATACTGGCAGTGGGAGCATACCCATATGTTACTGGATGTGTCCTTGATAAATTTTTTAACACGCAAGAAAACTCAAGCTCCAACCTACAAAGAGATGAATTTTTGGCACAGGAAAAATAAAAGGTGGATATGATTAAGGCATTGAGCAGTCACAGTTGGCTTTCTTATTCAATTTGTTACAAGCAGAAACATAGTTCTCTCTAGGCAATAATATTGCCCTAGACAGTATATGCAGAATAGAAGGACTTCTTTTTTTCTTTTGTTTTTGGGGCTTGGTTTGTTTTTGTTTTTGTTTTTTTTTTTTTTTATGTTTGGCAAACCTATTTATAAATGGATTTTGGCTGTTAACATACTCAAGACCAGAGCAATAAGTACAAGGGCAATTCTAAGTACACTTGCCTTCAAATACCATAGTTTACCCAAGGAGCTTAGTAGTACAAGCCATGTAGCACTCTACTACATGCAGCACAGTTGTGTTATGTGCTACACATCACATAATCATACTGGCAGGCAAGTAGTCCTCATCTAAACAGCCTGCCATGATGACACACAAAAGCCAAAAGCAACCCAGGAACTCACTCTTCCTCCTCCTGTCAGTTGCTGAGTTCAGAGAATGTCATCCAATTTACTCTTAAGGAGAGGTCTAGCAGCAGAGATGGCAAAACATTTTAGTGCAAAGCTTGCACCTTCATCACAGCTTGTGGACCTAGACTAGAACACTGGTAGAGCAGGCTACTATCTTCAGCCCACATCAGTAAGAACCAGAGGGCTGCACAAAGCTATAGAGAAAGGTAACTTGTGTGGCACACCACTTAACCAGTAATAACAAAGCTTCAGATCAGGAGACATTGGAATAAATGATGATGGACACTTTCAGGAAATCAGTATCCCTTTACCATACTCCATTTGAGACCAGTATTTAGATGCAGTAATTATGTTGATTATTGTGGAAGCAGATGTGCATATTTATTGAAAAGCTGGCTTGAACTCTTAATTCTGTTTCCTAGCAAGTTCTTAGAGCAATGCAGAGGGCATTTCATTCCTCTATTTTTTTTTTTTTTTGGTATCCATTAGATAACTTTGATATAATTTCATTTATACTTGGAAATTTTTCTTCAGTACTGTAACAGGCAAAAAAAGGTGCAACTTTTACAATCAAAATGGATATTATCCTTAAATTATATCTGGTTAAGGGATCTAGATTTATCTAGATTTAATATTTATGTTTTATTTAAATTATTATGTTTTATTTAAAACATTTATGTTTTAAATATACGAAGGAAACACTCCCGCGCTCTGAAGTCTTGAAAGAAAGAGGAGTAAAGGGAAATGTACCTCATTATCACCATGAAACAAACATGTCAAAAGAAAATAAGAGGTTCCATGTCACACCATACATTCACATTATGCTTATACAAGCTGTAATTCTTCTAAGTGTCATCCTCCACAGTCCCCAGAGAAGATGCCCATGTGTAGCTGCAATTAATGTCCTCTGGGACAGATATCTTCTTGCCCTGTTTAGACCATAGGAGGTCTTAAAGCCTTCTGGGTTTTTTGGGAGGGTGATTAAGCTCACTGACTTCCTACAAGGCACACAGAAGTCATCACATCCAAAGTAAACTCACCACACTTCTTTAGGAAAAGATGCTGAATTTGAAAACATCCCTGTAACAAGAACACACATGGGACAGGAGGGTCACAACTTTCGATCCTAAAGAAGAGTCCACTGAGGATGGTGTGCTTGACACACTGCTTTTGTTCCTGGCAGAAGCCAAAATGGTAACACATAAAAGAAGCCATCAACTTGGCACATGGTCTTGAACTAGCCAGAACACCAAGAATCACATCGTGCTTGGTATATTTTAGGTGAATCACAGCCTGGAACTACTTCTATGTTATACACTTAATCAGATAAATTATTGCTGAAATTTTATCAACCCCAAATGAAATTGAACTTTTTTATCTATTTATACATTGTTCATAAAAAATAATTTAAAAAGAGATAGATGTTTTACTCGTTAATGAGAAATAGTTTGTTCCTTGTAACTGGTGGTCATCTGTAGCTAATTGCATTTCATTCTTCATTGGACAAGACTCCATTGAATAAGTATTGAATGAAGCCTTCAGTATAGGCTCAGTAACACCATTGTGAATAATGTACATAATGTACGTAAAACTTAATTTTTATATAAAGCCACGCAGTACAACAATTCCCTCTCCCATTATCTTTCTTCCTATCTAAGGACTAATTTTTGAACATCAAAAGGGTCTGTGACTTCATATGGGTTATTCTGAAGCCGATGCTCACATAAACAAGCCAAGATTACTCACTTGGCTAGAGGCTTCAGGATAATCCATATAACAATGACAGAGTAAACCTCCATATGTAAAAAAAATCACAAAATTGACACTTCAGATGAAAAATGGAAATTAAGCTCCTTCTTAGGGTTTTGCTATCTTAAAAATCTTGTCATTCCACACTTCTTTAACTGTGGTGCACAGAATGTTTAGTTTCTTCTTTATTTCACTACTTTTTTTTTTTTTCTAGGTCATGCATTTCATTATTTCCTAACATTTTAGCTCATTTCTGCCTGCTCTGCTTATGTAAGGAAATAAAACTGGTGGCACACATCAAGGGCAGAAATGAAAGCATCCCTTCTCTGGTTATAACTAGAGGATTCCCATTATCAAAATGCTTGTGGCTACTGTAGTGTCTGCTTCCATCCCAGCTCCAACGCAAGGGTGAAGTAAATCATATTATACAAGAGCAACAAAATAAATTCTTTGAGTTAAGGGTATGTGACTTTTACCAGAAGTATAGCCTGAAGCAAAATAATGTTCACAAGTTCCTGGAACACACTGGATCTAAAAGAGACAAAGTAAGCAAGAAAAGAAACAACAGTGTCATAAAAATTAACATCTTTGGGGAAAACAGAAGAAGTGTTTGTGTGTGTCTTCCAGTTTCTGAGTGTATTTGAGCACGTGGACCAGTAGCATGAGCTGTCATGAGACCAGAGAGAAAAATCATGACTGTGTCAAATTTGGTCTTCATCACTACTAGTAAAACACTATTCTCACAAGACCTAGAGATACCACATCAGATTATTCTCAATATTCAGTAATATTAAAGGTTATCTGGACTTTTCATACCATGCTGTGCACACTTGTTTATTTAGGTGTATTATTATGGCCATGTCCAATGGTTCTGGGAAAGTAAAGGACACACACTCGTTTACATGCAGTGGTAACAATGATAAGGCAGATGTATGTCTCCAGGTTGGCCCAGTTGTGGAGAAGGAACTTGCCGTGCTGCTTCACAACACCTCCAGTCAGCCATGGCATAAAGAGGAGTGGGAATTCTGCGTGAAGAAAGGAATAGGTATCACGCTGACTGCTGTGGCCACTGCAATTACTATTCTGGCTGCGTTGGAAGATAACAGCTATGAGGAGAGACTCACAATTCCTTTCGTCTCAAGCAAAATCTTTACACAGCAAAAGCTGGTCTCAAGTATCAATCTGCAAACTGGGTAACCTTTATGCAGCTGTTGTTAGCTCTTTAGCATGCCAGATAATTAGATCTCCACGTATTATACTATTCCACAGTTCATGGGATGCAGCTTTCCTGAGGGATATAGGGAATATCTAGAAAATGCATTTACTAAGACCGGGCTTATGTGTGTAAACAGAACAACTTATGCTTAGAAAAGAATTAGACTTCATATTACTAGTTTCTCCTCCATGAAGAAGCAGACTTACAGATGTTGACGGCTGTTTATTAGTTACTTGAAAAGCAGCCTTAAACTAAGTCCCGAGATGTGAGTCCACATAGAAAGCGTTACCGCTACACTCCTCACATTTCCCCTTCAAAAAGCCACAAATTCTGTAACATCTGGAATATAGTCAGGAAATTCATCTGACCGCAGTCTGGATGGGTATCACTGCTACTATTATATTTTGTGCAAGGTGAAGGAATTTGAGCCCTTGGGCAACTCTTATTAAAATTAAGTGCTTTCAGTTCTTCTAACTGGTGAAGTTGTCAGCAGGCCAAAGAGGCCAAACAGGATAAAAATTGAACTAAATCTTACTTCAAGAAGTGTTTTTTGCTGTTAAGTACTGAATTATATTACAGAACAGCATGTGGAACTCTGCACTGCTGTTTCCTATGAAATCCTCTTTCTATGGAGGAGTTTAGTCCCCACTGTTTTAAAATTGACATTGAGTAATAAAACTGACAAACACAAACAGAAGTTAGAAAAGTGATGATATACCATTATTTTAAAACAGACATCTAGCTAAAATGCTTTAAGAGTAGGGATATCGTGAAGATCTTATAAAAATAGGTCACTAAATTTTATGGTTGAACATATGGAAAAAGGTATTTTTCTCTTAGCACATCTCCACTCCCTGTAAAGAATAATAATTAGCCTTGTGTGGTATGAACTACTACCATGCTAATGAATTAGAAGATTAGTTTGAGGCTATTTCTCTTATCTATAGAGCCCTGTCCTTCCTCCATCCAGCCTTCTGCACTGCTTCTCATTTTTGCTTCCTATCTCAATTTATGTTGCTGCAACTCAGGGTTAATGTTGTGTTTTCATTATTGTCCTTCATGAAATGTTCATCACATGATGACCTTAACAAAACAGTAAAACAAACAGCAGAACAAAGCAGGGGATTTAGCTAAGATTGCAACAAACTGAGAGAAAAACTAATTGTAAGCAAAGATGTTATACCATTTACATCATGTTGCATAAGTCAAACCACATTTTTATTGCAGGCTTGGTTTGTTGTTTAAATACAAGATAAAAATACAGTAAGCCAATTCTAACATGAGTTGTTTAAAAAAGCTACAGGATTCTTTATTGCTAAAATTAGAGTAGAACCCTGGAGACATAAACAGCAAGCATTTTAAGAAACAGGTAAGAGATGGAGACTTTAATGTAAGTGCATCAAGCTACCCTGCAGGAAGGAAAGGTAATGAAATTGTACTGATTTTCTGCAACAGTGAAGAATGTCACCGTGTGTTACTGCTCTGACCAAGATAGTTCCTGTAATGCTTTTCTGCAGTAATTTGCTTTGGAAAAGACAGAGCTTTGATTTTCTCTTGGGACAATGCAGTGCATGTAGTACAAATCTTTTTGAATTATTTGGTTATATGCCACAAGCCACACTACATTGACATATTCTAATAGAAAATTATATAGTTAATTATTTGTTTATGTATCTAATAATATGTGTACCACTGTCTAGCATTTTATTAGACTCCTTTATGTTTATCATCCAAATATTAGGTTATGTTTAAAATGTATCATCTCAGATACACAGTATTACCCTTAGTTTCTATACTGTTTTCCCATTCATGGTGCACACGTCTATGTGCCACTCATTTAAAGGAAAATTTTGTTTTCACTCAATTTTAAAGTTAGGAAAATAAAAAAAAAATAATATTTTCTTCTGAATTCTTTAAATTTCCTTGGCCATGAATTGAAGGTGATATCCACAAAAGATCTCTAAGCCATATTTGCTGATTACAAAAACCTTTTAAAATAATTTGAAGAAATAGGCTATAAAAATATTAGACATGTTAGAGTATATAAAATGTGTATTGTATGTACAATATCAGTCATTACTGAAGGATCACAAGGGTGTATCTTGTTAATTTGACAAAGTTCCTCTGTTCAAATGTATGTCTGGACATCACATGTTAAATCATCTTGTAAGTTTAACACAGCCAGAGCTTCAGGACTTTTCACAACTGTTCATAGATCAATTTTTGCTTCCAGGGACCCCATGACATTTTCTCACTCAGCCACAGCCTCAGGTCCACAGATACATGGTCAAGTACGACTGCCCCCCAGGATGAAGTAAAAAAAAATACAAGGTAGGTGAGTCAAAAAGAGAAAAGCACCTGCTGAATTAAACACACCCTTGGCATAGGGCATGGGGGGTGGGGAAGAGATGATGTTCAGGAGAGGAGTTCAGGAGTTCAGGAGATGGTTCAGGAGAGGAATGGGATCATCCCAAAACTCCCTGGCATGGAGGACAAGAGCAGAGGGAAGAGCAAGAAGTCACCACAACTAAGGGTCGAGGGAGTGTACGAGGGAAGCCACAGCTGGGCAGAGGAGGGAGCCGAGGAGAATCCTGGGCTGGAGGTTGGTCTGCAGGCTGTGGTGCTGGAGTAGGATACTCTCCAGCATCCTGCTCACCCATTGCTCTGCCACCTTGCCTCTGAATGAACCTGCAGTTGTGCAAAACCATGCCACGTTGGCTGGATGCATGTGAGTTCACAAGCATGTTTCAAATTAATATGAACAGCAATCGACAGCAAATTAATTCTGAGGGTGCTGCAAACTAAAAGCTGTACTCAGCATTTTCGCTAATGCCTTAATCCATATCATCAAACTCACAAACCATAAAAAAGCACCAAACTTTGGCCTAGGATGAAAAACTACTTTCATAGGCACGGTCTTTGCATAATTAATGGATGACTAATCTGTCAAGCACTGTGGTCAACTTCAGGCCTATGAATAAGGTTCCCACTGAAGCTCGTTGGATTTTAACAATAATTTGAGGCTAGAATATGAAGCTAATTGCTTACATTAATTTTGAAGTGAAATCCCATACAGGTTTCAAAATACTTACTGGGATAGGGCTTGTAAGAACATATTTTTTAGTAAAATAATAATTTAATATTATGCTTATTAATATAGCTGCTCCAAATAAAAAGAGAGGACATTCTGATTATAGACTTATATACTGTATGTTGGTACATATTTGTACTAAGGGCTGTAGAAATTACTATAAGAAATTGTATGGCATACAGAGAGGAGCAAGTCTCCTCACCAAATGTTGCTCAGGTCTCCCGTGTGAGCTTCTAAAACTGAATAAAAACCCCACAGCTATGCAAAAAGTTTTTTCACTGTGTCGAGTATTAAATATGAAAAATTAATTTGGAGGATTAGACCTTTCATTACTGACCATAGGATTTTGCCTAATTAATCTTCAAATTAAGAAGTAAAAAGAAGTCTTAACTGAATCATTTATAATGAATTCAGTAAAAATTACAAAAAGGTAATCCAAGAATATTGGAAAGATAGAGAGAAGGTAAGTATTGAAGGAAAAACAGTCAAACTATGTTGAAGTTCAATTAAGAGACTAGTTATAAGGCTTGTGTTAAAGCATATTATGCTTTCACCTTAAAGGCAAGTGCTAAAATTGGTAGGCATGAAAACAGACATAGTGACATTGTTGGTACTACGAGTTACTAAGCAGAAAAACAAAAATAATCTTAAAGAAATTCAGTGAGTCCAACTTGAAATTTGTGAAAATTTATCACAAATGTATTAAAGGAATATTCAAAGTCCTGTTGTTTATAGGATTTTAGCATGTACTGTGTATTAACACAGTCCCCATTCTATCTGTACTGCATTCTCCATGATTCTCCCAGACCTGGATAAAGAATTGAGGAATAACATTTCCTTAAATGTTCATTATTACTGTTAATATAGGTTCCTTTTACAACAGTAAACCCAAGAAATCTGAATCTGTACTGTCACCAATGTGCTGGTTTTCCTTAAAAGTTAAAAGGATAGCTTTCAAACTTTCCATAGAAATTATGGTCCAAATATTCACAGCTCTCTATTGTTTCCCATCTACTTTATGTCTCTTATGTGGACCTCCACATTAGTTTATAAGTGTTCTTCACCTGGTTTTCAGAAACAGACAAGTACCTCACAGATGCTGAGATTTTCCAGTACTTACTTTTTTGCTTTTTCTTTAAACTATAGTAACAAAGGTGAAAAGTGTGTGTTTGACACTGGTCTGTGGCAAAGCCAACACCAGTTAATACCCTCTGCCATGTCTCTCAATAGTGCCCTGCAGCATAACAGATGTACGGTGCATATCATAACAAATATTTATTATGCCCAAAATCTTCACATCAAAATCAACCTAAGCATTTGTAAGTTGAAGAGAAACAATTGAGAAAAAAACAGATACATGGTCAAAAATCCCCTTTTTTATAGTCTCTGAAAACAAATGTGGTTAAGCAAATAACCTTAAGGTGATATCTCCTTATTTTTATGTCCATTTAAAATATATTCTGCTTGAGCATCATCGGTCAGAAATGTGCTGTATTCATTTCAAGATTTTTGGATACTGCTCTGATTGATACTGCTGACACAGTCTAAAAAAAGCCCATTTTTCATTTTTTGGCTATTTACCACTAGCAATTGACAGTACTTTGGGCCAGCTCCAGAGTCTGTCAAAGCCATGAATAATCCATCTCCTTGCTCAGTTAATAGCTTGTTCCCTCTCTCCTTTCTTGCAGCAATTCATATGCAGACTATTCTCCAAGCCTGTAACTTCAACAGTAGCAGCAACATCACCAAGAGGTGTCCAATAACACCTGGAAAGAGCATCTTCCTTTAATAAGCCCACTCCCCAGTCTCTAAGGTCCCAAAGTATCTCTAAACATCAGAGCCAGAAGCAGAAGCAAAGGGAAAAAGGCACCTGGCTTCTCTCTACTCAACCTGTTCATGGAAGCCAAAGAAAAGACAAAGGGCAGGGAGAAGCAAAGGCATGAAGTCCTTTTAGCAGAGCAACCTGGTCATGGAAAGCAGAGAGAAGCGTTGCTCTCTGGTAGCCCCAGTAAAAGCTGTGAGCAGAACTTCAGATATCTGAGCTGGTAAGGCTTTCTTTTATAACTGAAGGCTTTAGGATGCTTTTCAGCATTTCATCTGAAATCCTAACCTACAGCATTTGTAGTGACTGAATTCCTTTTCCCATGTCATGAGCTTTTCTGTGAGATCCTTTGGAATGCAATATTACCATCTGTTCTCTGCTGTTAACAGGGATACCGAGTTTTGTGTAGCTCCACTTGGGATACTTTCTCAAACTCATTGAGGCACAGTGCAGATTGATATCTTTATATGCCAAGTGTTAGTTTTAATTAACACAACCTGCAAGAGCACCATTAGGGTAGGATATGGAGCATTCCTTTATGCGTGGAACAGGAAAGCTGGTAACTGCCTTCCTTGGAAAACTGAGCAGACATATGGGGAGTAGATCGGTAGGTGGTTTGTATCATGAATTGCTACAGGTGTGGGATGTATATGAGTGTGGGAGGGAGTCTTTGCTAGGCTTGCATGGTAACTGTAGGATGAAGATAACTTGGAGGAACTGAGTGCTCTGGGAGATGGAAAAATCTGCTGGAGGGGCTGGGTGCTGCATTTGGTCTGTTTGGCATGGAGAACTTGGAGGTGGTGAGAGGAAGTGTTAGTTTTGTATCCCCAGTAATGTCACTACAACCCTCACAGAGACTGCTGTTGCTTCATACTGCCCCTTCACAGCTGGGATTCACAACAGAAACATCACTTTGGAAAAAAAAAACAGCAGGCAGAAAGCAATTCTGAAGCCTAGCCTATGAGTGTAAGATGTATGGCAGGCCGTGTCTGTCACTTGTGCATCATAGCAGTAATAAAGCACTGCTGCCAGTTCCTTTGCTGCAAAAACCAAAGAGATTGGGAGTCTTACTGGCACCGGTTCCTTACTACAGACATAGGAGGTTGCTTCTGTTGCTGCACGGAGGCAAATGCACAAGGTTCCAGATCACAATTTTTGGCCCCGTTCCTGAATCTTTACAGATGATATCTGAATGTGACCTTTTATTTTGCTTCAGGAAAAAGGACTAGTGTTCTTTCATTCTGAATCCAGGACACAAATTTCCCTAATATGTGTCAGTTTTTTTTCTGGGTGAATCAAGATTGTGGTTTAACTTTACGCAATATTTTTTTCTTTCTTTTTTTTTTTTTAATCCTTGAGGGCTCAAAACTAGAGCAAAAAACTTGACAGAGAGTTCCCTGCACCCACTTAGAAGTCTTCCTGCTCTTGGAGTAGTTTGCGAGCTTAGGTCCAGCCTTTGGATTTAGAGTGCTGACATTTAATTAGACCTAGAACAAGGTGGCAAGTAGTAATGAACAGTGTTGATGGAGTATGCCTTTAGCCCTTAAATTCAGCCTGTGGCATGGAAATTATTATGCGTATAACCCCAGGGTCTCTCCAGTGCTGCAGGTGCTAGGCAGCCAGAAGCTTTCCTCTGCCAAGAAAGATCCCAATGTGGTGTTGGCACACCTGGAATATGCCCTGGAATATGATCTGTAATGGTGGTAGCAGATCTATACACATGCTCTCTCTACAGTAACAATAGTGTTTTGTTTGCGTGTATTTGTCTTTTGGATGCCCTAATATTGGAGTTTGTGTGCATTTTGAAAAGATAATGCAAATAACTTTAAAAACCCCTCTCTCAATTTTTCTTTTTTCCCAAAAGGCGATGCCTTTATCAAATAGGCAGGAAAAATCTTGCTTTTAAAAATATATATACTAGAGGCACTTTTAATGATGAGGCAAATGTGCAGACTTCTAATTCAAACCAGGCATTGATATTTGAATAAAGTGAGATTGTAGTCAGTACTGTTACAAGTGGACACTTACTACAATAATACAGTCTTGATTTTTTTTTTTTATCTCTTAAACTGGGTAGAAATATTCTTCGAGAAAAATATTTCCTGCAGCTAAAAATACTGAAATAAAACCATTGCTTCTGATTACAAATAATTGTGTTGCAATTTTGGCTAGGTACTTGGGTCACAAAGTGTAAAAGTTAGGATGTGAGGTAAGCTCTCTTACTCTCTTTGGGGTCTCAGCTGGCCTGCTGTATTCTGACCTTAGATCAACTGATCAGTTCACTCACTTTACCACTTTATGAAACATGGGATATAATACATAATTTTTCGTTGCATTTTCTGTCATGCCAATTTAGACATGATTTATCTGTAGGTGTTATTTCTAGATTGGATGGTTCAGCCCTACAGATCAGGTGTAAAATGTAACAACAAAACTTAAACATAGAAAAACAATCCTCAGCAAGTCCTCCAGAAATTTTAAGACTTCCCTGAATTTAGGAAAAGAACCCACAAAACCAAATAGATTATGAATTTGATTAATTTGAATCTTTCTTATGTGCAGGGAATATTTTTCTTCTCGAAAGTGTAACTAAGTTCCTAAAGCATGAAATTACTTTGATCCTATTGGAAGAGTTCTGCTTATGCAGGCAGCTATCGCATTTTTCTGGTTCCACAAATTTTGTGCAAATAATTTTCTGTTGTCCCCACTTTATCCAGTTAATTGGCTGTTTATATCTGCTTTCCAAACATCTGCCAAGATTTGTCTCACTCTTTCTCCACCCGGACGTGGTGCTAGAAGTGGATTGAACGAGAACGCTGTTCACAGGAGATGATCAGCTCTACTGTCTCCTACACTGCTCAGATATTTCTGTATTCTTCTGGGGATGACATGAGCTGCTTTCTATAGTAGCACTACTAAAGTGCTCTAGGAAGCAAAAAAGTTTGGAAGGCAACTTATCAGATTGTATTCTTCTTCTACAAATGCAACAAATTTCTGTGGGAAAGTCTAAAGACCATGATACTTATTTACACTCCCTTCTGCAATAAGAGCTTCTGAAAAGTGTAAGGCAAGAAGCGTTCACAATTTCATTTCAAAGTTTTTCAAATGCCCTTCAAATTGAACTGCCTCCTCTTGGTTTGGTGAAATTACTTGAAGTGCTTAATTTCAAGCTATTTTAATGTTAACCTGTATCTTCCCTAGTAGCATGTTACTCCTGAGGAGGAAGGTGACAACTGGATTAAAACAGAGATTCCCAATGTGTCAGACATTGCGGACAGATGACAGTGTTCACAATGCACCAAGAATCTCACCAGTTCTGTGATGCTCTGGAAATCTTCACAGTCCTGTGAGGGAATTGTGGCCTGACCTCAGGGTGGGACCAGAAGGCAGAAATATGGGACTCATACTGCAACACAGAAAACATTCTGATTAGGGTCAAATCAAACAGAAATTAAGTATTTTGCTCTGAGTTTTCTGATGGAAAAACAGAGCTTCAAAAATTTACCAGGATGAACCGCACTTGGTACAAACAGCTTGTTGCATCAGTAATTCATTTAAGCAGAAAATCTCTGCTGTCTCTAATCACATCTGTTACACACATTTTCTTTGTTTTCCTGAAACACAAGCTCAACTCTTTATAAGGGGATGGACGGATCACTCTGCACAGGCATTTTAGAGGAGAACTGGAAGCCCAATGGCAAAATTTCTGCCACTGGTACTGACAAAAAAAATGTCCAAAAATGATGTTTAAACAGCAAGCACTTTGGTCTATGTTTAGGCTTGTGTTTGGTCTATATTTAGGTACATTAGTGCAGAATGCAATTTTCTGTATATGCTGGAAAAACATTAAGTAGTTTTTACTAAGGCTGCAGGCATGATTTTCATTAAAATGATGTTTATCAATTTTTTTCTTTTCTGTAGGTCTCAAAGAATCCCTGTTTAAAAAAACTACCGTGTTTTTCTCATCACTGTGAGCAATTGTTTACTACCACCAATTCCAGACGAAGTAACATTTCCATAATTGATAAAATAATGAATCATAACATGTAATATAAAATTTATTAAACACCATGTAGGAGGTACTTGTGCCATTGTCATAGCTATTCTTGAAAATAAAGCTTATTAAACATTTTTTCTGCTTATTTTCATGAACAAACTATTTTTTTAGTACAGTTAACATTTGCTAGCCTTGGTGATCTAACACAGCTGTGCGAGAATAAACTGGATGTTACCAATAGATGTGCTAAACCATAGACTTACCAGAATTTCAGATATAAAAATACTTGTATTGTCAAGAAGTGAAAGAGTTCAAATTTCATGGCAGACTGTTCAGATTCACAATTAGCACAACGACAACTATTTGCATGAAAACTAGAGAGAAAGGAAGAGTTTGGAAATTTGCCACATTATTTTGTAAGGTTTTTTCAGAAAATAGTTCTCAATAGAGCAAAAGTAATTGTATCCAATTTACTTAAATTAAAGTGTACTGAGATAAAACAGCTTCAGAAATAATAACTAAATGTATCAAATGTAGAATTTAACACTCTCACAAGGCCTTCTTTCATGTCTAAGTGAGGCTATATTTATCACTTCTGCTCTTTTTCAAGAAAAAGTACACCTGATTTGAACTGTGTATTTTCTTATTCAGGTCTAAGAGAAGCAAAGCAGAGATGTGTCTCTTGGTAGGGCCTTTCTCCTGTGACAGGGAGTTAGTATTCAGAAAAGGAGAATTAGTTTTTAGAAAGAGTATATTTCTTCTGACAGGGCAAGCTGATAAGATACATTCCAGTAAAGGAAAGACAAAAATAAATGAAGGAGAAAAGATTAGATGGTGACATTTCATCCTTGAAAGCAGCATATTTTTACAGGGTAGCTATTACCATTAAGTTACACCCAAATAAGAACGGCTATTAACAAAAGCATCGAAAGTTTAATTAAAGGCTACAGAGAGTTTAATTTAGCAAAAGTAGTATGTAGCTTTTCTGAAGCCACAGGAGCAGTGATCTGGGAGGGATACAATGGGGAGAAGGGAGAGCTGTGCAGAAGTACCTCTCTAATCTCCTGTGCCGTAGACATCACAATGCATAAGCTTCTAAAATGGGGCCTTGGAATGGCAGAAATAGAAATAAATAGCAGAACAGAGAATATGCTGATCATCTACTGAGCAGGAAGGAGTGCTTAGGTTGCATTTGGTTTGAATGCAAATTTCTAGCCAGAATACTGAAAATACTGGCTAGAAAAGAGGAGAGACTGGCATTTCACCAGACCCAAGCTTTCCAAGGCATAGCTGTTTACCACATCACTTTTGTTGCCAGTAAAATATGCAGAGGTTGTCAGGAACAAATATTTCCTGAGCAAATACACTCTGTTGACACAATGAATGCATCAAGGACTAGCAAGAGTGGTAAACATGCTCACAGCATATACGTATTTATGCCTCCAAAAGAAATGTATGTTAATACTTTGTTGTGGGTTTCTTGGTTTTTTTTGTTTTTTTTTTTTTTTTCCCTGGTTAGCAATATATAAAATGCAAATTTCACTTAGTGTAGTGAGCAGGGCATTACAGTTCTGGAAATACTCTTTTACACTTCAAATGCAGTTTCATTAACACACAAACAACCACACCTTAAAATCAGAGTATCCAAGATAGTTTTCAGACATGGTTTTCTCTTATGGGAAAAAAGAGTAACTTTTAGACAGTAAAGAAGATAATTTTTTGTTGTTTTTAAAATATTAGTGTGTTTGGGAAAGAAGAATTATAATTCAAAATCTTACAGTTCTGGGCAAGAGTACTCAGTATTGAAAGAAAAGAACAAGCTTGAAATTATCTTTGGGCCGGGCTATCTACAGGTCACTCCCAGTTCAGGATTTGTTCAAAGGTGACTAAGAGAAAATGGAAAACTTGACTGTTTAAGATTTTTGTCTTCTATCTGTATTATAAATAGAAGGGGTGAATTGGCAGCAGCAGCAGCTAGGAAATAGTTTGGCTTATTATTGTGTGAAAGCTATTTCTATGAAAATTGATAGTACCAGTCAGATTCAATCAACTTAATGTTTTTTTCGTGTACTACCAGGATGGTGCAATCTTTCAGTTTATTTTATTTTTGATGTATTCATTTTTTTTGGAAGGAAGATGTTATATAAAAGAGAACAAAACATACCCAGTTTTGCACCCTGGCCTTAGCCATAACTTGGAATTTTTGTTGCTGCCAGTGGTGAGTCATTTCCTGAAGCTGTATGTGTGGCTGGTAAGTTGCATTGCTCTACATTCCTTCACTCCAGCAGCTCTGATCACTTGGCACCCTTTTTCATTTATTCCAACTACTGTTACCTCAGAAGTGTTGCAAATAGAAAAATCACTTTCTGTAGCTTTTTTAATGACAAGGTCTCTTTCATGACCTGAGGATAACTTTTCACAGAGTTCTTGTTTTGGTAACTAATTCTAAGTGACATTAGCTGTGACTCACAGGCCCACAGCTTAAGAGACATAAAGAAGCACAGGTAATCGTAAGTTCTGACCTGAGAAACAATATTGTACAAATACAGTTCTGAGGCAATTTCCTTTTTAAGATGACCTGATGGGTGAAGGTAAAAGATCGAAACCGAGTTCACACATTCCATGTAGATGTAAAGGCATCCAGTGTCCTGATCATCTCAAACAACACATGCAAGCTAACAAGGGGCTCCAGAACTGATGTCTTGCGTGATTTGTATAGCTGGGGTGTTCTTCTGGACTAAATTTGAACTCATAATGAAATTAAGATGATTTTGACACTCATTTTAAGGGAATAATATTCTAAGTATCTGAAGAATATTTGCATCGCTTCCCTTGTTTATTTTCAGGAAATATTACATGCTTTCCTCACAATCTAGTTCAAACAGGTCTTCGCAATTTTGAAGCTGTTAGATGGTCTGTTACATTCTGCTTTTCCAGATAATATAATATCTTTTCCTGTACATGTTTAAACCAGAGTAGCATGAATCACAGCCTAGAGTGGAAATGTATTTTGAGCTGGGAAGCAATGAAGAAGAAAGAAAATTCAAAATAGATAAACAAGGAAAAACAGGAAGGAGATGAAGCCAAATCTTTCCACTTCATTTTGAGAATATACAGAACATTTCAAACATTAAAAAAAAAAAAAAGAACAGACACACAAAAATTACTAGAAAGGTAAAACTACATTTAGCATTTAAAATATGTGCAATGGATATGTGACAAGAGTCGCACTGGGTTTTTTCTACTTTGTCCTACAAATAATCTTTTTTTCACTTCCAGCTTCTCATTTGAATGTAGTGACTGCCCAGGCCTTGCACAAGATGCAGAAACTCTGCCACCTCTTCCACCCTGGTTGGGGTTTGACCGCTTGAGCTGACACTCGGCTCTGGCATGGTGCTGCTGTGGCACTGCTGATCACAGCGCTGCACAAGGGGCACATGAGAAGCGTTACTAGGGGTGTCCATCCCTTTGCGAACTGCAGGTAAGCTCAGGCCCTGAGCTATGTTGCAGCTGTGCCTGGCCACAGACCTTGGTGTACCTGACTTGGTGACATGACATTCTGGCTTAACCTTGGGCTGCCACATTGCTACAGGCTTGTGTGACAGTCACTGGTCTGCCAGCTGAACCTTTTTCCACTTGCTCTTTAGTTTTGGTTGGTGTGGGACTGCATATCTTGTAAGCGCAAGACTGCACCTCTTGTAAGACTGTGCCTTGCTGTCACCCTCGGCTTCTGGCTTGCCTTCTCCTGAGACCACATTGTTTCATTTGCAAAGTCAGAGTTGGGGCTTGCATCAGGATTGATACATTTGTGCATTAAGTCTAAATTTCTTGTGCTGGAAGATGAAAATCAGTGAAATAAATTCTCTCCTCATCTTGAAAAAAAAAATAAAGTAGAACTGGCAAAGGATTATACAGGTGATCAAAGGTTTGGATCGAAGTTGGAGAATAGCTTCTATACAAGAAATAACTAAAAATACTGGGACTTTTCAGCCTGGAAAGGGGAGGACTGATGTGACACAAGCCTCCCAGTTGTGACTGACTTAGAAACCATCAAATAAATGTAGTGTTGACAGATACAAAAGAAATAGAAGGACATGGTTCATAACACACCATGCCACTGAGTTGTGGAAAAACTTGCCAATACATTGTGGGATCTGAAAGCTGCTAGGTATTCAAAATAAAACAAGGATGAAAAAAAAGGGGGAAATTCTCAACATGACTTACTTACTTACTTCTTTCTAAGACACTTTCTTCAGTGATAAAGTCTCAAAGCTACAAATCACCAGATGTTTGAAGCATCATTATATGCTTGCTCTGTTCTCATACACTTTCCTAGGCATCCGCTAAAGCCCTCGCCAGACAGGATGCTGGGCTAGACGGATGTCTGCTCTGACTCGATACAATTGTTCTAATGTTCTTAGCACCCCCGGTCGACACTAAGGAGTCATTTGTGCTGTCAGGATTTGTCTGTGGAACAAGGACTTACTGTTTTGAATCTCTGGGGGGAAAATAGGAAGTGTCATTTCCCGTAAAGGATTCTGTTCGGCTTCTTTCAGTTCGGCAGTACCTGAAGGAGGAATGCAGAGAACTCGTCTTCTTTTAACCCTTACCTACAAATTTGGGGTTTAAATAATCAATTGAAGAAGGACATTTCCAACATTTTAATTTTTGAAATTAAATAACACTGTAGAGATAATTATTAATTAAAGATATTTATAAATGTGTCTGTAGACAGGTGAAGATGCAAACCACCAGCTCCGTCATCACAACACTATTCTCCATTCTTAGAGTGGAATACAAAATTCCTGTCTTCCACCTTTTTCAGCTGAGTCATTTATGCCCTGATCAAATAAGCAGTTAAAAGGAGGGAGGGGAAGTTAATTTGAGGACACTATTAGAGACCAGATGCCAGAAACATATTAGAGGGGGGGCAGTATAAAAATAGAGCAAGCTATTCAGGCAGCAGTAATGAGTATAATGTACGGAAAGAGGCAGAGAAAAGGGAGAAGGTAAAAGGGCAGTTTGTGTTATTTAGAATGAGGTCTTTAGATAACCAAGTGATCCAATGAACTGATCCACTTAAAATTAATGAATTTAAAATAATTAAATTTAATTAAATATTTAATAATAAATCTATTCACCTAAATTTACATAAATGTCTTGTACTTTGCTGTATAGGTGTGTTATCAACACAGTAAGATTAAGTATGTAACAACTTTATCTCACTATCTCAAGGACACAAACTTTAATTTTTATTATTCACTCAAAGAGAAAAAAAGAAAAGATAGTTTCTGATAAGACAAATGAAGAAAGAAGGTTTCAAAGTGTCTCAAACCACACAGCAAAGTATGCTCCCACACCAGTGTAGACTGAAAAGTGTCCACATTGGGAAATGGGCATAGAGGAGTTAGACAAATGCTTTTTCATATAGGTTTAAAAGACTGCTGGAAGCATACTGGACGAGAAGAGGAACCGCTAAGATCTGCATCAAAACCAGTATCATGTTATTGCACTGGAGGCATGTAAGGACACTGGGAACATGATATTTCCCTAGCAATGCATATCCTTTTTTCTATCTCCATAAGTAACTGGGTTACTATAAAGGGAGGTTCTGCCTTAGCAGTTTGGACGTTACTTTTCTTGCACCCTGGGGTTGAGAAGATACCCAGTGGTGCTGTGAACTATACCTGTTGTTTGTACTATTCTGCCCATAGTTCTGCCTGTTGGTAGGGACCTCTGGACCTCTTTTGGTCTAACCCTCCCACTCAAATCATGGCTAGCTTAAATTTGTGTGCTCACAGCCTCATCTATTTGAAATATTAATAACTCCAGGATGGAGATTCCACAACCTTTCTTGGCAACTTGTTTAAGTTCTAGTCAACTCTCAAAGCAAAAATATGGTCTTTTAATCCATCCTGAATTTTCTCTGTTGTCCATTGTCCCTTGTGTTTCCAATCTGCACTTCTGAGAGGGTCTGGCTATGTTACCTCTACACCCTTCCATTCCATAGTTTAAACAGAGTAACATATTATCTTAGCTTTCTCAGGGACAAACAAACTCAGTTCTTAGGCTCTCCTTGTACATCATGAACTCCAGCTCCGTAATCAAGTGGTGGCCCTCCACTATACTTGCATCAGTGTGGCAACATCCTTCTTGCACTTGGGAACTCCAAACTGGAAATCACCCCACAATCATTAACAGGCAATTTACTCTCAGCTTCATCCTAAACTCTGACAGAATGCTACCACTTTAGAGCAAAAGTACGTCTTTTCATACTGAATTAAAAATATTAAAAAAACACTTACCTTTAAGCAACTGCAAACCTTATAGAAGCCTTGTAGGCTTCTTACATTGCCTCTCAAATGAGATGTAAGAATCCAGGTGTTCAGAAAACTGTTAATTGATTAAATTTTTTGACAGTGCTTTTCAATTTAGAAACAAGATCTTAATTCTCTACCAAAGGAAAGGTCAATTATCCAGACTTTTCTCATGCACTTATGAGACAGTGTGTCTCTGATTTGTACCATCAAGACCAGGGAATTTTTTATATAAATATTATAAAAAAGCATGCTTTTATTTGGCTTGGAATTGTTGCAAAGGTACTAAGTTAGGGTTCATTAGGGTTTTAATCTGTAGTAATAGTGAAGCTGGAGGTGATTCTAAGCCATTCTTCAACAAGTTTTCACGTATTGACTGAGTGAAAATGATTATTGTAACATGTTATCTACAACACAGCTGGTACATACGAAGAAAAATACTGCTAGCATGTGTATTGCATGGATGTTGAAGTAAAATATTAGCAATACAATCTGCAGAAATACATGGGAAGAATCAGTTTTCATACATTTTGCACAAAACAGAGTGCTTTCCATTCTAATGCTTATATATGTTTGAATCAGTTCTGGCAACATAGTATTGGCTACATAAATACAATGGTACTCAAATCTAGAATGACATTATTTAATAAATAACTTTCAGTAACTTTTCGGTATTTGGCACTCTCTATAGCCCAGTAAGGTGAGGTTATTTCATTACAATCTTTTATAAACACTCTGAGGCTTCTGTATTCCGCCATGTAGTTTTACATCATGACAATCCACAGTCTTCCTTCACCCGTCCACTAATAAAGAACATGAACTGACACTAGAAAAGAGAATTCTAAGTGTCTAGTGACAACTAATATGAAAACGTACAACTTAGCCCTTCAGAAGACCAAGAAGAACTCAGAAGAATCAACCTTATCTTGATTTCAGCACTGTCTTTGGAGACCATTAATGATCAAAAACCAGCTGTAATGCTTTACACTAACAGAGTGTCTGGCCCAGAATGGTTTAAATACATTAGTTTATGTACATTCATAGCACAACAGCTTTCCATCCCCAAATGAAGCTTGCCTACCTGAACATGTAAACATCAGGTAACCTGAACTTGGGGTTGAAGCTTAAAGTCTTGTACTCCTGTGCCAAAACCCAAAAACCCCAATGTCCTCGGGTAGTATACACACACTGTTTAATTAAATAAATCCCACCATTATATAAATTCTGAAGCAACACAGTTCCACTTGGGACATTTGCAGATAGAAATTTCATCAGCTAGAGTCTCTGCCATCTCCGTGTTATGTACTGATGTCACACTAGTCACTGGTAAAAAAGAAACTGATAATAAAAGCACTTTGCAAGCAGAAGTACACAAAATCTTATTAGATACTGTTGTAAGAAGACTGTTTTAGAAAAGCTACATGAATCTCCAGTAAGTAAATAAAAGGAGGGAGAAAAACCCTGAGTAAGAAAAAGGATGCACGTAAAAAGACTTGTGATGATGAAGAATCTGGGGAATGGATAAAAGAAACCTTAAGCAGCCAAATGCTGAGAAAATGTACATTAGAGCATCAATCTGAAACCCAGTGAGGTTTCAGCATAGCAGTTCTACCATGTTCAAGAGTGTCAGTTAATACCTGAAAATTGAGTATAAAGTGAACATGAGTCAGCTCAGCTCAGCTGCCTCATCCAAGTACTGCACCTCAGTCCTCAGAGAAAGACTAAGTAGGAAATTGTTCATTTTAAGAGCCATTAAATAAACACATAGGGAGGAAAGCAGGGTTCAGAAAGTCCAGGGTTATGCACTGGTTTAGACCCTGAATCTCAGTGTGGGACCGGAGTCTCCAGCTTTGCACTGTTCAGTCTTGACACCAGAGAAAGTGGTGTGTGTCAATGGAAGTGTGACTGCCAGCAGCCACATCACCAACGCACCCAAACAGAGCTGGGTATGAGAAGCCATCTTCTTCTGAGGAACTGAGCCTCATCAGGCATCTTTCTTTGCTTTACCCTCATAACTGCATCACACACTTCAGCAAGAGTTTGCATTGTGAATAAGTATTGGCTGATACAGTATTTAAAGTTCAAACTTGAATGTAGAAGACAGTTCTGTGGAAGGCTGTGGAAAGGCAGGTATTTCCCTGCAGCCTGTGGAGATTTCACACTGGAGCAGGGAAAAGCGCAAGGAGGCAGGAGCAGCAGAGGAGAGCTATTACCAACAGAGCAACTGCAGCCCCAAATTCCCTATCCCACGTGGTGCTTTCAGGGGATGAGTAGAGGAGTGAAGAGGTTAAGCTGAGCCTGGGAAGAAGGCAGCAGGTGGAGAGAAGGTGTTTTAGTTTTGCCATTATCTCTTACCTCCTACTGTATTTTTAATTGGCAATAAACTATATTTAGTTTAGGCCCAAGTCAATTCTGTTTTGCCCATTACAGTAAGTGGTCAGCTTAATCTCAATCCATGAGTTTTTTCACCTTATTTTCTCCTGTGTGCTGCTGAAGAGGGGGAGTGAGAGAGCAGCTGGGTGGGGGTCTGACAGGCAGCCAAGGTCAACCCACCACATCAATAAATTAGACTCATGTTTAGCAAGTCTATCACATCTATCTCAGTTGAGCATAACCCAGAATTTGTTGAAGGCAAGCATGAAGAAGCTCATTCTTCATTGAATTCTCTCCCATTGTTGCTCTATAACCTAAGAGATCTACAGCAGCAACTTTTACCTTTTGGCTAGTTAATTAAAAGAAACCGTGTGCTATCTGCACTGTAAAAAAAACCATTAAGTGCTTATAGAACAACATTTAGAAGTCTGTTTATTAAAAAATTCACTGGAGTAGTGAAAGCTGCTTTACTCACAGAGGACCGGGTTGTCTAACCTTAATATGCTGCATAACATAGTATGTATGACAAATGGCATGTAGAGGTGGCACTATCTGGCAGAAGTTCTAGGCATGTATCATGAGGCAGAAGTGCTATGATACTTATACTGCTACAGCCACACTTTCAGATTCTTTGCTTTTACGCTTATATATATCAATACAAAGTAAGCTCACCCCTGCCTGTAATCAGTACGGGAAACAGTTTCCTGGGTAAATGGATGTTAATTTAAATAAGCTGTTCATATTTGCCTTTTCTGGCACAATCTCTTTGCTCACTCACCAACTAATGAGTCATGAAGACCAGTTAGAATCAAGATCTAACTTTGGCATTTCCACTTACAAAGGAAATGGTATATTGCCCATCCCTTTTTCTCAAGTTCAAAGACCTATCTTAACTGTACTGTATGAGGTCAGATTGCTCATGGGCATTGGTCTGACATGCAAGAAACCAGGCTGATTGACACAGAGGAAATAAATCCCAGAGTAGCTTGCTTGGTTTTGTTTGTTGGTGTTTTTTGTTTTGTTTTGATTTTATAGTTTAATTTGCCACAGATGACCGAGAAATTATTCCTTCTCAGGAAACAATCAGATAATGAGGAAAGGCCTGAGGCTTTTAAACACAGCACCTCTACTTCCCTCAGTGGGATTGGTGGTAATGGCCAGTAAGATTCTGGCAAGTTGCCTCCTGCAGGAATGCCATTTGCTTGCTTTAGGAAAGACTATTTCTGAGTCTGGAGATGGTTTATTTCCCTTTTAAGTTAGTTTTAAATAATTAATAAAGAACCAATACTTCTACAGGCATCGAGTTGTGTTTCCAGCACTGATTCCTGCTACAGACCAAGAACCCACATCTCCCTGACAGCAGCATCTTCCTGATGTCCCACTGGCAAGGTAAGGAGTGTCTTTACAAGACTGGCTGCAAGCAGTCTTGAGCCTGCTCTCTGTGCTATCAAAAAGCTCTCTGTGGGCTGGGGTACTAAATCAAGCCCAGTCAAGGGGAAAGGATCACTGATATTGAGAAAAATTAATTCCCTACTCTAAGGAGACATATTTACAGATAATTACAGATATTTACTGTAAGTTTTTAATACTGATACAGTCAAATGAAGAAGTTCAAGATTTAATGAAGCAGGACAGGGATGTAAAGGGTTTTAAGAAAAGTATTTAAGTCTTTATTGTACCTGACTGTCCTGTATTTGAAAAGCCCTGTAACATGTCACTAAGACCATCTTCCTCTAATATATTTCTTTTTAACCAGTTCATTCGCCATCTCATAGCAAGGTTTCTTGAAATATCATCTGTACTATGTCCATTAGGGACTATGAGTAAGAATAATCTTGTATTACTTCTATTTCAGTCATGAAATATATGGTATTTGTACATACCATGCATTAAGCTGAGCAGACAGGTAATTCTATAAGACTTTGTTATCAAATATTCAAAGATTGGAGAAATGTTAGGGAACTTCTCTAAAAATGACAGAAAAAAACCCCAAAAACTTTATTTTCCTTTGGGAAGTAGGATTAGTTTGTTGTAAAGTTTAAATGTGTGTCAGACGTAGAAACACAACTGAAACACTAAAACTTCATATAACTTAAAGTGTTCCACACTGATCTTACATTAGGCAGCAATAAAAAGAATTATGGAAAATACATTTTTTTTTTTGTTTAAAGAAACAGAAGAGGTATGTTAACTACAAGAACCCGTTTCACCAAGCTTCTTTAGTCATGAAACATCATATAGTAATATAATGTCTGGTATACTATTGAATAAGTTGATAAGTTGCAGTTTTTGTCAGTTTTGCCTTTCAATACTTGTTGTCATGGAAAGACGAGCTGTTTCAAATAAAAGACATGAGATGAAAGGAGTGAATCTGGATCAAGATTCCTTAGATAAATGACCTTTCAACTTAGGACAGACATGATTATTATTTAATTGGCAAAAAAGGGTAGTTTATGAATATTTAATTAAGAGTAGTCCAGCACAAACCAGAGGCTGAAACAGACAGACAGATCTTAGTCCATAATTATACTGCTCTTTCTCCTATTAATTAGAATCCTACTCCATGCTTTTTGTTGTGTTTGTACTCTTATGTTAATTGCTGTTTTAGTCTTCCTTATGGAATTGTAATTTACATTTTATTACATTGTATGCTTTAGCCATTCATCCTCCTGTAGCTCCCAGCCCATATGTTTTGAATTAGATTCATCTGTAGCTGGGTATATTAAGTCTGTTGGAGTGTCTATAGCTGGAGTTATATCCCTGTATGCTTGATTATGTTATCAAATCTTTCTTGATAAAATTAGTAATTATGTACAAGTTTCTTAAAAAAAGGTAGAAGAAGAAGTGGATTGATTTGGAAGATGGAGAGCCCTTATGCAGGTAACATTTCTTTCTTATCTATTCTTTTATAGTAAACTAGTCTCTGACTCAATACAAGGCTCTATGCTATTTCACTGTCTACAATAATTAAAACTTTTCTGGAGTTATCTCACCAACCGATGGCAAAACTATCAGTATTGTATAGATTCCTCTTACTTGTAAACTAGCCAGCCATTTCAACAATTAAACATGAAAGACATCACAACAAGCAACATAACTTAGCTATATCAGTGCCTTCAAAATTTGCCTTCAGCTCAGACCAGGTATGTTAATATTCAGATAATTAGTATCATGCTCCTTGCTGATTCTTCTACCCAATGGTTCTACTTCTGTTCTCTGCTGTAGTCAATGTCTTTCAGCTACTTGTCCCTTGTAATGTTTCAACAGATGGTGAAACCTTCTGACTGTTTTCCTAGGATTTTTTTAAAGAGGTCAGTATTAGCACTGTACTGCTTGATAAGTCTCACGCGTGACATGAAATAATTCCGTAAGCAATACAGGCAGGGCAACCAACTGGCTGGAAAGCAGCTTTGCAGAAAAGGAGCAGGGGAACCTGGCGTACAAAAAGTATTTAAAAAAATGTGCTGAGCTGTAAACCTCTGCAGCAAAGGCAGCCAAAAACTTACTCAGCTGTGGTAATAAGAGTGCAGCCAGCAAGGGAGGTTTAGCACTCCCCTCTGTTTAGCACTAGGAAGTTCACAGCTGGACTGCTGTGCCTGCTTGTGGGCTTCCTAGTTTAAGAAACACGTGACTATCCTGGTGCAAGTCCAATGGACGGTAATCAAAATGCTTGGAGGACTGCAAGCACATGACATATGAGGAGAAACTGCTTGCCCTTCCTGAATGTAGGTGTGACACTTGCCTTTTACTATTCATCAGAAAGCATCTTCTCTGTCCTCCTCTCCAATGTCCATACTTTTTTAATGATGACAGAGCCCCCTCTTGAAATATCAGCCAACCCCAACACTTCTCCTGGACAGATGTGGATTTTTTTCTAGCATTCTTCCCCCCTCCTTCAGTCTCATGAAGATTCAAGTTAACTTCCAATATTGATGAATATGAGGTAAGGTAAAGATTGTTTGCTCAGCTCTGTCAAAACGATGCTAGCTTAAGTTTTTGCTGATTCATAGGTAGTAATTTACTGACTCCCTAGGTGGAAAAATGTGGTAATTTAGTTTTAACAAAGTGGGCAGTGTAGTGTATCAAAACCGAAATAATAATCCATGATGGAAAGCAGAATTCTCAAAGGAGATGAAGTCTCCTTTCATCTTTAGTAAGGTAAGAAGAGCTTTATTTTATGGCACCTAAGAACACTTACCCAAATTCTGATACTGTCAATGATCACAGATTTTTAAAAAATGTGGCTCTGGTGACAGATTATGAATAAGGCCTGCTCATGAAAATAGCTAGAACCTAGAGCTTTTTGTACCTTTGATATGTGAAGGTAGAGAGAAAAAAAACATCAAAATGAGGGCTTTGAGAACACTATTGTATGGACAATGTACTCAAAACTTGGAGATAGGTTGCTGAGAAGACCACAGGATTCCATATTAGCTGACTGTAATAATTAAATACTCTAATAATTACTTAGGAGGGACCTGAAGCCATAAATTTTGCAGGAGAGGGAGAGGAGAGGGAGAGGAGATAAAAGAGCATGTCTTGACACTTGTAGTTCACAAGAAGAATGTCAAAAAAAGAGAAAAGATATAATGCTTGGTTTCCTAGGATTAGAAAAAAACAGATAACTTCGGGTAAGGATAGAAAATTGAGGAAAAAAAATATTAAAAAAAGGTCATGGTGAAAAGCTGATACAGACTACGGTGAAAAGCTGATACAGACTACAGTGAAAAGTGTCTATAAATTCTGAGCCTGCCTGAACTGATTTGGAAATTGAAAGCATAGACAAAAGGGAGAAGAAGACAAGGTGGTTCAGAAATACAGGATGACAAAAAAGAAATGCAGTGATTTAATCCAGAGCATTTTCTTTTTAAAATGAGAGCGGTTTTTAATACCGTAATCCAGACAAGTATGCACGTGATCTTATTAACATGATTCTTATCAGAAAACTCTAGGTATGGGCTCAGTATTTCTTAATGGTTTCTGGAAGATTTCGACATAGTTAATAAAGACAATGAATTACTGTACTGTGTCCCAAAAGAGGTAAGGTTTTGAATGAGTGACGAATTGTTTTAACTGATTATTTGGGTGAACTATTTGCCTATTTTCTAATTGCTCCTTCCTTTTTCTTCCCTGAGCTTGGCCTTTCTCAGTCATAGTCACACAATAAATTGTTCCTCCAGCTGAGAAAAATGTTTCCCTGCTTTTCTGAGGGACATTCTGAGGTTGAGTGCTGCTTTATTCCTGAAGTGTGTACAGTCTTTGGCTATAAATTAGTCTCTAACAAATATACCAAAGGTATAACTTGCTTGACATAATGTTCAGCTGTTCTGCTCATCAAATACACAGAGAAATTTTGACTGGCAGAGAGAGAAGTTAAGGAGACAGGTGACAGCAGTCAGCTTGTACTTGAGGCTGCAGAGGTTGGTAATAAATCTGTCTGACCTTGGCCAACCTTGGAAGTCTGCCAAGGTGATACATCTGGTTCCCCTTCACTGTATCCAGAGCTTGTGCAGGTCTTGGGCTGCTTGCTGGATGTAGATGCTGAGCTATAATATCTGGTAGAGGTCAGGTCTGAAGACCATCCTGAGGTTAGTTAGTGCGTATGGGACTATTTGACAGTGCAGGCTGGCAGTGAAAGTGCAGGTGCCTGTGGGCTTTTTGAAGATTTTATCATATGGGTAGCTTGCAGTAGCCTGCTGTAACACATGTATTTCAGGAAGTTTTATCATTTTGTTATTGAATAGAAGCCATTACTTGGTAAATAATTTTAATTAAACTGTCAGAATATCACTGAGAGAGAAATATAGCAAACTCCATATTCTTAGGTCTTACATAGACCTACAGCGTAGTTAGTCTATTACCATCATTGAGACTCTGCAAAATAAAGCTTTTCATAATAAGGAAAAGGTTGGGAGAGAAAAGTACTAAATTCCATGTAGTGTTATCTATCTCAGAGGAAAAATTTCCCCTGGGAAGATGAAAAAAATAATTATTGTATTAGCTGGCTAGTTCAGAACCGTTTCTATACCCTAATGAAGGCAATTCTGGAATTACATATCACTCATTGATAGAAGGGGCAATTTGTCTAAACCTATCTTGCTAATTATGGGTATTTGTTGATTGTCATAGCCTTTACAAAAAGATTGGCCTATCACTGAGTGGGCATTTGAATGTAGGATGACATATACAGAAGGGAGGAGTCAAAATACACGTGCTTCATTGCTACAGCAGCTTTAACAGAACATACGGAGATATAAAACATGGATTCAAACAATATTTATCAATGGAAAGTTACCACGGCAAACCCAGGAAATATTATAAATGGTATTGCTGTCATAAGTGTTAGTTCATACTGGTTAGATCACCATTTAATTTTAATAATAATTTTACAATTATTTTATAGCTTTAATGTTCTTATGATTAAAAGTGATATTATTAACACAGGTTTACTTGTATCAGTGTCGATAATATTTCATAGATAGTTATTCTTTCAAAAGTTTTTA
The DNA here is from genome assembly GCA_013400055.1 of Nycticryphes semicollaris. Classification (NCBI taxonomy): domain Eukaryota; kingdom Metazoa; phylum Chordata; class Aves; order Charadriiformes; family Rostratulidae; genus Nycticryphes; species Nycticryphes semicollaris. Next base: position 819,662 of record VXBJ01001578.1, read on the forward strand.
TTATGGTCTGAAATCCCAGACTGGGAGACTGTGATGGCTAGCTTGAAGACTGAACTGCCAGTGGCAGAGCATGACTCAGAGCAGCCTGAGCCAGAGTGGCATAATAAACACTCAGAGCATTTTTTAAAAGAAACCAGAGTCAAATTATATGGTACAAAATGTAGCTGCCTACAGTTATTTTAAACATTCTCAGCAAAGTGGCCACTGAGGCAAAATCAGTGAATCAGTTAAGAAGTCCTCTGGAAAAAAAGAAAAGTTAGAGGGAGACACTAACTGCAAACTTTTTTATACATTTTCCAAAGAAAATTGAAATTTCTGAGTGAGAGCCAGACTGTGAAAAGTCTAATGTGAAACACTGGCTGCTGTTGCATGAATGAAGGGGCACCAGCACTGGAAAGACATAAGCAAAACATAAGAAAAAGGCAGTTTCAAATTTGGGAAGATTTTATTATATCTCAGAACAAGAGGAACAAAAGCTAGATATATTTTTCTCAGAGCAGTTCTTTGAACACTTGAAACATATGATAGAAAAATCCAGTCAGTAATGATCTTGTATGCACTCTATCAACTGCTGTTGTACATTTCACAAGAAAAAATTTGTCTCCTATGGTAGATGTAAGTTTTAGGTTTTGACAACAGTATCTGGTTTATTTGTTAGTGCTTGATCTGTGCATCTTTAACAAGAGGCGGTTGGCTGAGGAGAGCCCGCTGGAGATTGTACTAATCTGGGAGTGCCTTGGGCTGCTCCAAGTAGATCTCAGAGCTGCAAGGGCTGGGAGTCAAACAGCAAGGAGTAGGGAGTTTGTAACTTACATAGGTTGCACATTGGTAGAGACCTACAGGTTTGACAGGTTTATTCAAAGCTGAAGGTTGCACATTTTTTCATAAGGCTATACTGTTTACCATTCCTATTCCTGTTTCATCCTCACTTCACAACTTTCCTTTGGGGCAGTCTGCTTAAGCAAGCATCCGTTCTGCAGCTGCCCATATATCACATAAACTCTGTCTGTTGGAGTCAGTGTCAGTAGCAAGGGTTTCCCATGGTTTCAGCATTTTTCTGCAAAATGTTAGTAATATTTGGGAAATGGACAGCATACATGCCCAGAGCTCCTTGTGAAAACAATGGGAGTATGAATTGTACAACTGTGTGAGACCAACAAAGCCCATTTTATTACTGACTATTTCTTAGTCTTGAATGCCTCTTGAATAAATCTGTGGCAAGCTTAGGGGAAGGGTGTGATTCTGTCCAAACCAGCAGATACAAATGAACGCAAATAGCCATGGGAGTGAAATCCCAGAGTAGCCCCAATTCAGTCACCTCCTTTCTCATGTTTTGCAAACAACGTGTTTTTGTTGTTTTGGTTCACTTCTGGGATGTTTCACTTCTGCTTTTACAGAATGTTATGGTAAGAAAGGGAATACCTTCACTTCTTCTTACGGCACTTGAGTTCTGTTCAAACAAATCAGTTTTAGATGAGCCAGAAAGCAATACAAGAACAAGAACCAAAGCTTTTGGAAAGAGGGAATGGCACAGCTTACAGTTTTCCTCTTCTGCTTCATACAGTTTGCTAACTGCATAATGAGGTCTGTTAAGTCTAAATATTGAGTAAACAAAACTAGTACACTTGGTTAGTATGTCTTGTATACAGACTGCAGGCACTAAGAAGTTTAACTTATAACTGAATGCTTAGCTTGCATTAAGATCCTCCATCAACATTCATTCATAACCATAGCACCATTCAGATGTTGGGTAAACATACTGCTTTTAATTTTCATGCTGATAAAGTTCATTTACAAGGAAGAAGGAAAAGGTATAAAATACCTATTGGAAGACTTGATATTCTGACCAAAATATTATATGGTCTTCAGTAGATTACCAGAAGCAGTGATGCTATCTTGAATTTGAAAGCTATTTTAGCATATGGGAAACGGAAAAAAAGTTTTTCCTTCCCCTGAGCAGAGAAAAATACAAAAGAGAGATTTGAAAGCTTTGTCAGCCATCCTAGTAGACTTTGAGAAGTTCCAGGAGAACTTTCTTAATCTTTTCAGGAAATAAATATATGCTATTCCTTTTAAACGCTCCCACTTATGAAACATGAAACTCAAAGAGTGTATCTAAAAGTCAATATTCCACTGTCATGTTGTAGTGAAATTATTTGGCAAAGTAGCATGTTCACTCAAACTCTATGTAAGGAAGAAAATAATGCATCAAAGAAATAAACTTCTGAAATTTATCCAGAAAGAGAAATATTATTTCCTTCCCCATACCTCAGCACGCTTCAAAGTTTAACCAGAAAAATGGAGCTGAGTATAATAGTGTATAACAAGTATCTTTATTTTTCATGTGTGACTTTTTTAGATACTTGCAGAGGGGAAAAAATGGGAGAGGAGGAATAGGGAACTTATTTTTTCTGAATTTAAAATTCTGCTAGAATAAGAGGAAAATACACAAACTGTGTTTTGACACTGAGATTAGGAAAAATCTGGATGCAGAATAATGTTTTTTGTATTAGACTATGTGATACACCACTTCACAGAACGTAATGCAGTGACAAGTTTGTGATTAATAAGAACCTCTTAATTAAAAATCTGTATTATGTATTTTCCTTAAGTATCTTTTTTGACATTTAAGAAAAGGTGTAGAAAAGCTCTGTGTTATTTTGGCATTTAATATTTGTAGCATTTCTCCAACTTTTAATTGACTTCTGTTTATGGGTGTGTTACAACTGTGTACAGCATTTTTAGAGGTATGTATTTTCCCAATCTCTGATTTATTTCTAACTGGAAAAAAAAAAAACAAAAAACCAGGTTCTCTAAATATGAGGAAAGCATACTCTCTATATTATACTGTCTCTTCACAGTTCTAACAGATTTTCATCATTCACTGCACTAAACAAAACCCCTTCCAAATCCGTTAAAATAATCGCTTCACATTGCTGCATAAAATTCAGTTATTTATTAGGCTGTCCCTATTTGTTCAGCATTGTCTCATATGTTTGTCCTATAGGGTGTCAATTATTTAACTGTAACCAGTCCAGTACATTGATTTCACCTCTTGAATGTAAAGGCTTAAGATAATTTCTTTTCACAGTGGAACAAGATTCTGCTGTTTCCATTATCTCATGCCTATTTCATCTAAGGCAGATGCTTGGAGCCTGTAAGTAATATTTCCTTTTACTTGAATGCATTTAATTTAGCAGTCTTTCACAGCTGTTTAATTCATCCCAACTAGTTAATGAACATTCATAATATCAGTATAGATATATTTTCCTCTAGAAATCCGTAAATTGAATGTACGAAAAATGGTTTCATCTATCCTTACTATTGAGATTCTTCAATGGAATTTGAAAATTAGTTTTGGAGTGAGCACATGTTCAGAAGCAATATAAAAAAGATGGTACTTTATAGCCAAACATACCATCCAGCAATATCTGAATCCAAAGGAGGAGCCAATAGACGAGAGGAACCTCTAAATAGTAGACTATTTTTTTTTTTCTGATACATACTACTCAGTCTATCTATGACAGTCTCACTTATGTTCTCCTCCAAGAAAAGTTTGAGTTTTCATATCAATACTACTTATTAACTGAACACTGATGTTTGCCATATTTATTCCAGCAATATAGCACAGCTCAGTCTGACCAGATTTACTGAAATATGGCTTATGCAATCAGCTTTTTTGGGAATCCTGGGATACCTGGCTTGGATGTTCTTCCTCAGGGACATCTTTGACACCAGCTCCCCAACTGGCAAGCACAGCTTCTGCTGGAAAATGCTTGCTGAATTTCAGAAAGAGGGATGTTCCAGTGTCCAGATCTATATAAACACTGCACCTTTCTGTGAGGAATGCCCTACTATTATGCAGCTAAAATCATTCTTCAGCCAAAGTGTAGTAAAACAAACAAAGAAGTTATTCACTACATCCACAGCACTCCATTTTCTGCATCCGTCAAAGTAAACTTCACAGCTTGAAACATCTATTATCAGTGAAGAAAAGACAGACAAAAACAAAAGGAAGCTACTTACAGCGAGATTAGGTAGGAGAACTTTTCTCATTTTGTACAGTTAGCTAACTGCTGGCTTTTATACCTTTCATGCCTCGGGGATTTCCAATCTGCCCTGTGCTCAGCTATGAAGAAATTATCTCTAATAAGTAAAACGTTAGCTTTTTACAGCCAATGTCTGTTGTGCTGCAGCATCCAGACAGATTTAATCTTCCATGATGAAACTAGTTGTTCTTCTTTGTCCCTGAGATGGCTTAGCCAGCTAAAGTCATGATTTTTCTGATATGACTTCTGTATTTTGTATAAGTGCTCTGGGGCAGGAGCAGGCAATCAAAAAAGAGGATGGAGGAATCTGGAGCAAGATAGGTGCTTATGCGCTCGCACATTAGCTTATTCAATATCTTTTTCTAGGTTAAAAAACAGTCTTGGTAGAAGCATCTAACCACGTTAACTTCATTGTTCACTACCTCTAGCTACTGCAGTTAAAGTCCTCTGTAATTATCTATTTTGAAATGATGGCGTGAATAGAATAGAATAGAATAGAATAGAATAGAATAGAATAGAATAGAATAGAATAGAATAGACTGTTTCAGTTGGAAGGAACCTACAATGAGGTTCAACTTGCCTGACCAATTCAGGGCTGTCCAAGTTAAAGGGTCAAGGGTGTTATCCAAATTCCTCTTAAAAACTGACAGGCCTGGGCTGGGGCATTGACCACTTCTCTAGGAAGTGTTTTCTAGTGTGTGACCACCCTCCTGGTAAAGAAATGCTTCCTAACATCCATTCTAAAACTCCCCTGGCAAAGCTTTGAACCATTCCCACATCACTAGATATCAAGGAGAAAAGATCAGCACCTCCTTCTCCACAGCACCTCCTGAGGATGTTGTGCAAGAGCAATGAGGTTGCCCCTCCGCCTCCTTCTCTCCAAACTAGACAAGCCAAAAATCTTTAGCTGCTCCTCACAGGCCTTTCCATCCAGCCCTTTCACCAGCTTTGTTGCCCTCCTCTGAATGCACTCAGGTCCCTTCATATCCTTCTTAAATTGTGGGGCCCAGAACTGCACACAGTACTCAAAGAGAGGCTGCACCAATGCTGAATACAGTGGGATAATCACTGGCTGGTTGTGCTGTGTTTGGTGCACCCCAGGATGTGGTTTGCCCTTGTGGCTGCCAGGGCACATGGTGACTTCTGCTGAGCCTGCTGTTGACCAGCACCACCAGATCCCTTTCTGCAGGGCTGCTCTCCAGCTGCTCCTCTTGCAATTTATACCTGTGCCCAGCATTACTTCATCCTAGGTGCAGCACCCAGAATTTTGACTTGTGAAATTTCATCCCACTAATCATCTATCTAGATCCCTCTACAAGGCCTCTTGTCCCTTTTCCAGAGAGTCAACAGCACCCAGTATCATCAGCAAGCTTGCTAATGGTGCATTCAATTCCTGCATTCAGATAAATGATAAATATATTGAACAGAACTGGTCCTAGAACTGAACCCTGAGGAATACCATTGGAACCAGCCAGATGTAGCTCCACTCACTACAATCCTTTGAGTTCTGCCTTTCAGCCAGTTCTTCACCCAGTGCTCTGTGAATCTGCTAATTCCACAGTTGGACAACTTGTCCAGAAGGATGCTGCGAGGGATGGTATCAAAAGCCTTACTAAAATTCAGAAAAACTACACCTGTTGCCTTCCCTTCATCCACTAGGCAGGTGACCTTATCATTGGACAATATCAAATTAGTTAAACAGAACTTTCCCTGTGTGAATCCACATTAACTGTGCCTGACTGCTGATAGCTGGCTCAGTACCCCTCTTCTAAGCATCCTATAACATATTCTTTGGAGTTGATGAGCCTAGACTTGCACTCAGGAACCCAGTGGTTGTATTTGTTCAAACTGGCAGCAAAAGTGAGTTGATTAGATATTTAGGGTTTTTTTTCCACCTCTTAGTTCATAGCTCTAAACTGTGTTCTCTAACATATGCTTGCCTATGATTATTCACAAAAAAAGGAGGGGGGAGGGTGTGCATATCAATCCTATCTACTGCAGCTAATCAAAAGAAGAAGCACGCAGCAGGAAGCCTGTGAACATACTGGAATGCAAAAGACCCTCACAATGACAAGTGCAATGTCAGGCACACACCAAACTTGGGAAAGTTCAGTAGAAGTTACACATCCCACTCTACATGATGTTGGAGGCAGCAGCAAAGTGCTATTAATTAAAAGGCAACATTAGATAACTTGGTTAGATCTTGGTAGATCTAACATAGGGAATATGTATTGAAGGAGTGTGAGTGATTCACAGACAAGATCTAACATAAAGGAAATGTTTAGGGAAAAAAAATAGTGCCCAGAAATGTTATATGGGGAAAAAAAATCTGTGATGGTTCTTCTTGTTCAAATGGGAAGTTTCTCCTTGTGTCTCTTTGTAAGCACTGCAGCTGGGTTCCTGTAAAAAGAAATGGGGAATTGGTTTGGAAGGGAAAAGCACCCTGAGTGCATGGTACGGATGAGACAGCATTAGAGCTGTTGTGTTCTACCCAAAACAGTCTGCCAACAATAAAATGCTGCTTTTGTGGAGCCCTCTACTTCCAAATGCCACTAAGTAGGTAAATGCAAAGAGGTGCCAGAATTGTATGCAGTCTTCAGAATAACTTCATTTTTCCTTTGTCTCCTTTCTATTCTCAAGCAGAAGAACCTACAAATGGCAAACTCCCCTGAAACACAGATCTTAGTTGTCATTTGTCCTTAATGGTATCATTGAGTTATGACTATGTACTCTTAAATCTGTTTTTCTAGTCAAATAAAGTAGATCAAATTAAAATAAATTTTCTAATCAGTACTCATTATCTTTTACTTTATGGAACTTTTAGGTGGGCATCAATTACAAAAAGAATTTAATATTGGTATGAGCTAAATTCTAATCTCTGTTGTTTTTCAAGCCTAACCTATTTATATGCTGGAGTTTAAATTCCTTCTTTAACTGGATTAATGTTGTTTTATAAGAACAGATACTTTTTTTTTTTTTTTTTGATTCATGCTCCTGTATGGTACTTTTACTAACAATTGCCACATGCCAGCTGTTAATCTCTTGATGTTGTGTAATGACATAGATATTTGGAGGATTTAGAAGTTAAAGTTGTGAGAAGACATTTTAATATCCCAATTTGTCACTCACTCAAGCCACAAATTCAAGGTATTTCTTTCATCTGCCTTATTGAATTTCATTTACCTTCCAACCCTGTTTTCCTCAGTAGACACTCCTCTGCTGCAGAGACATTTTGCTTACTTAGGTTTCCTTGACCACATCTAATCTGTCATTTATTGTATGCCATTGGTCTCCTGTTAAATATCCTTGTGATAGCTTTATTTGCTTGTTTTTAGGTTAACCTCTCACATGCAAGATAATAGCTGAGTTGAGACTATCTCCGTGAGGCTGTCTGACCCTACAGCTGTTACATAAGAGGAACATTGGTGAGGCGGGAGAAAGGAAAGAGTGTTTTTTTTATTGTTGTTGCTAGTATGTACACTCATTTCTTCAGTTCTCCTTAACAGCGGTCCCCAAGATGGGCCACAGCAGATCACGTGCATGGCAGCACTCCGTTTGATCATGAGGAGTGGTTTTTAAGGCGCAACTTATAAATACTGTCAGCAATTGGGAAAAGCAGCATTCAAACTTGTTTAGAGTTTAGCTTCATAATTAAAATAGGTGTTCATGGATTGTATACTAAATTACTTATATAAATGTACATGTATTTGTAATGCAGGTTATGCAACAGCATTACCCTCCTATTAGGAAAATGCCCTAAGGATTTAAATACAGCTAAGGTAGTTGCACTAAGATCACCAGTAACCTGAGGAGAAACTAATTTCAAAACTGTTAGGTTCGTTTTATAATCTTGTGTCCCTCTGTGTGCTAATCTATTTCTAGTCCAGTTTTACAGTCTTGCAGTTTAGCTTGTCTGTAGCAACACTGCATGCAATTCTTCTGGCTGATTTCAATTATACATTTGGGAACCAATTTTCTTTAAGCAAAAGGAAACTACCTTTAAATAGAAAGTTTAAGATGTAGAAGGTCCCATTTTGTACCTGCTATTTCATATTTGAGCATTGTATTTTACTTGACAGTAGTTGCTAAAGAAAGCTGTAGTTTTGAAATAAACATGCTTCCCCAAAGCTTTATGAATTTGCATTCCATATTCCTTTGGTCAGTGGCATATTTTCTTTGCTACGAAGCTTAGAGGAGGAATCTCTGTATATGTGAGGTTCCAGGAAAAAGCAGCAAAGAATGTGGTATATTTCTGCATAGGTGTTTGCAATAACTTCAGCATTTTTTCAGATGTTATTGTATCATGACCAAACAAGCTAAAACATAGTATTTCTTTACTGACAGTTACTACAACATTAAGTTGCACATTTCACGCTGTTGCAAGAACTAACCTTGTAAAAGGATCCTTTTTGTTAAATAAAAGGAGGACTGCAGGAGAAGTGAGTGATTGTGAAATACAGATTGACTTTGGGGATACTTTGGGGATCTTTGCTTGCATTAGGTTTGCAAGTTCTGAATTGTTTATAAAAGTGCAAGGCTGTTTTGCAGAAACCAGAGAATAATAATGAAATCCAGCACTTGAAGCATTACCAACCATAGAAGACAGACTGGTTTCCTCTTCCACTTATCCTGCTGAATTTGACTCACATCTTAGCTGATGTATGGTAGTTATATGTGAAGTGTTAAGTTTATTTTACCCTTGCTGCCGAGAGAATATCATTGTGAAAACTTATGATTGTATCAACAGGCCTTGAAACTTTCTGCTACTTCTGCTCAAACGCAAATAAAGACCCTAACATGAAGTTTTGATAGAGAAAACGCAGGCAAAGAAGTGTGTAAATCTTTCTCTGGAAGTGGAAGCAAACTTCTGAATGTCACTTAAATGATTTTAAATATCACATTAAAATTAGCCAACAGCATCTCTTGTGGAAAAAATGATGTTTAATGAAAAATTTTGATTTTTGCTGCTTGCCTTTGTATAAGAACATTTTAAAGCAATTCAAATAATAGCTTCTGTCTACATACATGTACATTTTCAAACACCTAATGCCTCATAATGTTTGGAAACCCTTAAGAGTTAGTGTTGAAGGCCCCATGTAGACAAATGTGATTAAGATGCAGGTTTTGTTCTTTAATTATTTACTTCTTTGCTCTCGGGTAAAATTATTCTGCAGCCTCATGCAGCTGAAAACAATTCTTGGTTGCCTCTGTGCAGAGAATCATTGGAAGGAGCCTCATCTATTCCATTACTAGAATAAAGTACTTGTGTACTTGTACTTATGTCACTCCTGACAGATGCCTGTCGATCCTGATCTGAAAGACCTTTAGCGATGAAGATTTCACACCCACTCTATCCCACTCTTCTGCTGTTCTTAGCAGTTGAAATCTTTCCTGAATATCTAATCAGAATCTCCTCTGCAGATGTCCACTACTTCTTGCTCTATTTGGAGAGAGAAAAAGCTACAATTTTCCTTACTTTAATTTCAATGAAGCTTTTGAAAAGAAAAAAAAAAAATACAACATTACCTACAGGAAGATATAAAAGAAGTGAAATTGAAAAGAAGAAGGTGAAAAGTATTTATTATTCCTATGCATGAAGATTGGATAGGATCAGTGGAAGTGATGCAGTCATGCAGAAAAACATATAAAAGACTACGAAGGATGATGAGATAACTGTGACACAACAATGTCAGGATACTGTGAAAAGAGATAAACATCACTTTGGGAATTATAAACAGACATATAAAGTAACTCTGCCATGTAATATAAAGAAAGGTAAGGCTGCAGTACCATAGCCTATAAGGAAAGCTTCATTTTCAAGGAGATTTAAAGCAATTAATGGTGGCTCAGATAATAATGGAAAGAAGCTGAAGTGTTGTATATATGATCTGGAAACACTGAGCAAGCTGGAACTTCCTAACTTGAAGAAGAGAATATTTAGGAGGAAGATGACTGTCCTCATCAAATAAGTGAATCCATTACAAGGAGAAAAATACATGAGCATTTGAAGACTTTGCAGTTTTTGCTAGTATTTTTTGCATCAGGTTGCAATCACATTAAGTTTTTTCAAGAGTCGGTCATATCTCAGGAGTGTCAGGACAGAGTTTGAGGTTGACTTGCCATCCTTAACATGTGCATTGACCTGCTTTAAGGGTATCATCAGAGTAGGCAAGACATAGGTGAGACCACCTTCACTTGGCTGTTCACAAACCTGATCTCCCTGTAACTCCAGGATTTTCCCTCGATCTCCCCTAAATTCTGAAACCAGGATCCTTAAGTAGGTTGTTATCAGAGGCATTGGCTTGTTGACTGGATCATACTGACATCTATTATTCCATTATTTGTTAACTTTTTGTGAAAATAGTTTTTTGCTCTCGGAAACTGTGACCCTGCCCTTGCTAGGCTTAACAGCTTTTAATAATGCTGAAGACCAGATAGAGCCACTGAGACAAAGCTTCATCAGCTACAACACACCATGAAGCAAAGTATGTGTACATTCTCACTCCATTACTATCTAAATCAAAGTGTCCCAAATATGTGCTGATCATTGTAACACTAGAAGTAACTAGACAAGTGTATAATGATAAATTTAAAATCAGTTTGTTTGAAATTAATATTGATCAACTCTTTGATACTTTCTACAATGTCAAATTGTGATGACTTTTATATCACCTGCATTGCATGCTCTTGGTAAAATGTCTTATATGTGGGACTTGGGAAATAGTATTCGTTCATTGTTTGTCTGTGAATGGCATGTTGTAGAAGAAAAAGGCCCTTTATATCGGTAGAAATGTAATTTTATGCGTAGCATTTCTTATTTAAATTTACTTGTTCTTTATGTTATTTCAGTTTCTAGATCAGCTGCAACTAAAATAAAGAAAAAATATTTTTCATTTTGTAGAAGAAACATCATGAAGATGTACTAAGGATTAATTTCAGCCATTAATTTTCATGTTTATGAGTTAATGATGGCTAACTAAAGGTTTTCCTAATTGATAAGCATAGTAATAATAAAATGTCCATGTTGTCCCTTTTTCATTTTAAAGCAATGATATAATTCTCAACAAGAAAGATTTGTCTCCTTTATTATGCTTCCCAGATGAGCAAGCTGCAGAATGAGGATACTAAAAGGGTCAGAGATTTGAAAGAAATAGAACTGGAGGGAGTCTAGAGAGATCATACTATTCATCCCCATGTGCATGTTTAATATCATTGCTGTGAGTAATCCTGATAATTAGAGTGAAGTAGCTCATGTGAATAAATAAAAGGACACATATATGCAGGTCTGAGATCGCATTTTTTTAAACTTAGACTGCAATTTTAAATTTTTTTAAAGTACATTGAGTTATGTTATTGATTTGAGAAACTCTGGTCAATCATTTCAAAGCTATTACACATATTTACCAGAGAATAAGAGTACTAGAAAATGAAAAGGTATTTCAGATAGTATTGTTGTGCAGTTAAATAATAAGTATTAAAACAACTACATGTTTAATGTAGGACCACTAGATGTTGACACTGATGGGCTGTGTTGTTCTTGCACTGTCTTAGTTTTATCTGGTTTATACCAATTTGTTCTTTATTTCTAAAAAGAGTAAATAATATTACTTCTGAAAGAGCAGTGCAACTATTTCAAAAGCATTATTTTAGGCATTAACAAAGCAATACTTTTTAAACAGACCTTTTATAATCTCAGCAGATGCTAGAGAATTTCCACCTTCAGCAGAAATGCTTTCTCAGTCATGGAAGGTATCTCTTCCTCTTTCAGAAAATGTACTGGGGAGAGGAATTGTAAACAACAGAATGAATTCCAGCTACTGATTGTCCCGTCCCCAGGAAAGCATCATGTCCACCTTGAACCAATCTGCAAGTGGAAACGAGCAGTGTGATGACACAGTATTGGGATCCTAGAAGTTGCAGTCATAGCTTGGACCAAGAGAGGTAAAGGAAGAACGAGAGAGGTGTCAAGATTTCCTACATGACTGCCTTTCACAATCAATTTGATAATAAAAATACTAAAGCAAATTAAAAGTGTGGGGTTTAGGGCAAGATTCATCTGTCTGGAAGTTTGCAGATATTTCCTAATTGCTCAGCTGGATAATTATTACTATGTTTATTGCTGGATCTAGCTCTTATGGCAACGTCAGCTCTAGACCAAGTGAGAATTGCTGTCATGGATTCCTTTGATATTATGCTTTCATCTAACAGCTCTAGATTTCAGCTATCATTAACACAAGTCTCTGTGCAAAGAGCTGTATATTTTTAGAATGCTTTCAGTTATAGATATGACATTTGCCTTACTGAAATGCTTGAAATAAGTAGAGTTCATAACTACCGCTTCTATTCTATGGAGTTTAATATCAGGACTAGAGCGAGAATTCCCCATTTATTTCTGTTAACAATAATTTACAAAAGCAAGTCTACTTAAAACAGTAACAGTTTTTGTGAAACTGTCTTAGGGGTCTTGTAAACCATGTGTCAATCTGTGCAAAGAAAATGTGATACTGGATTTGGATCACTCTCTAGGTTGTCTTAACATTTGTCAAAACATCTGACAAATATTCAGTCAAAATAAACCATTTATCACTTCTAAAGCCCACAGATTCCAGGAGCTTCTGGTAACATTGACCATCACAGGAACAAACTACTTCCTATTTTGAATAACAGGAGACTGCCCAGAAACAGCAGGTGCATTTGGATCAGGATTTCCAAGATAAGGATGATATACAAATATATTCTACCTTCCAAACTGCATGAAACTATTCAACAGCTCATTTCAACCCTGAAATTTAGGGTCCTTTTTTATTCCATGAAGATAAATTCTCTGTCTTGACTCCATGAACTGATCCTTAACTGATTCAACCAACTGAATCCTTGAAACCTCTCTGACAGCTTGCACTAGATGATCAGTTGTTCTTCTAGCCTGCTTTGCAGGTGAATACAAACTTGGCTCTGTGCATATCCCCAAATACTGCTTTCTCTACATATATACATATTTTAGAGGTAAATATAAAACAGTTCAAACAAAAGACAGATAGTAATATATGATTATGTTCCATCAGAAATATTCGAACAATTCACAAAAGTTACCAATTAGAAAAAAAAGAAAACCTTAACCCATGCAGGAAAAGAGTTCCACTCATTTGCAGTTTTGCTAAAAGTATCTGGAGACAATTTAGCAGACCTTAGTCATACAGCTCCCATAAATTAACAAATACATGAAACTATCCCTGAGCTAAAAGATGGCTCAAAAAATCTGTATTATTTATATCCCTCAAGTAATATTATGAAAAATTAGTCTTTAAACTATTTGGTAGGCTTCAATCACTGCAATCATGAACTGAAGTCACAGTCATTTGAATACGTTATATATCACTTTACTTTCCCTGTAACCAGAAGAATAAGACAGCATTTCCTTATTGTGATAAGATACATCAGAGATTTATAATGCTTCCATGTGTATTACTTTTGGCATAGTATGGAAAAAGAGTCCTGGTGGGGAGAAGAGGTTAATGAAAAAACACACGTGAATGCATAAGAAGAAAGTTTAAATTGATAACAGACACAAAGCCTCTAATTTTTTTAGTATATTAACTATTTTTTGAGGATTCCTTCCTTAATGCTCTTAGGTCTTTATCTCTGAAAATCTTGGTAGGGTACTCTGCTTCTTCATCTTGGATTTATTTACTTTTTTATTTTCCACCATTCCATTCCAAAGATGAAATATCCTATGATCCTTTTCATTTCAATCTCGAACATAGAAACAGATTGAGTATTTATAGAGCTGTCTGTTTATTTACTGTCTTTAATTTATAGGTTAATAAGTTTTTAATAAGGAATTAAGGAAAAAAAGAAAAAAAAAAGCAGATCCATCCTAGACAGAGGTTAGAATGTAGATCTAACCCAGGTGGCCAATGAACCATCCAGGGAAGATGGTCTATATAACTTGTTACTCACAAGAAAGAATTTTTCAGGGGGAAAGAAGGCTAAGATCAACTTTGTCTCCATTGATATAAAATTTTGGCATTTAAAAACCTGAGAAAAGTGAGCAAATCATTAGAAAGATCAGAACCATGGCCTTCCAGGAGACAGAATTCAGTTTTTTCAGGGATCTGTTTGGCAAATTCCATGGAAAACTGCAAATAAACCCAGGACAGCAGGTAGATCTTCAAGAATATCATCCTCAAAGAACAACAGGCCATTCTGATACACATGAAGTAGGTCAGTATGGACAGGGACCTCCTGATTGAGTTCAGTCTCCAAAAGGAACCCCATGGTAGGCAGAGGCATGCACAGACTACTCAGAAGGAGTATAAAGATGTTATCTAAGCATGCAGTGTTGAAGTTGGAAAAGATAAATATCATCTGTATTTGAAACTAATAAGAGATGGAAAGAATGGCAGCAAGAACTTCTGTATGTACATCAACATGCAAGGACATACAAAGGGCCAAAGTACCCAATGTCTTTTTATTATCTCAGTTTTCACTGGCAAGATCTTCAATCTGGCTTCCCAGTACAAGAAAGACATTGCCATCCTGGTGCAAGTCCAATGGAGGGTTACCAAAATGCTTAGGGGACTGCAGCACATGGCATATGAGGCTGAGAGAACAGATTTTATTCACCCTTAAGAGAAGAGAAGGCTGACAATGCATCTTATTGTTTTGAAGTGTCTAATAAAAGCATGTAGAGAAAGCAGAGCCAGATTCTTTTCAGAGATAGGTGGGGAAGGGGCAAGTATTGCATCTGAACACTGTTGCCATACTGGAGTAAATCCAGTGGAGCTCATTATGCACTTGAGCGCATGAAGTATTAGGAGAGACTGAGGGACTGGGCTTGTTTAGCCTTAATATGATAAGTTAAGGGATTTCTTACTGCTTTTATAAAGTTTTTAACAGAATGACATAGAGAAAGTGGAGCCAACCTCTTCTCACAGGTGCACAGTGTGTTGCACAGGGGGCAGTGGACCTAAGTTGCAACACAGAAAATTCTGATTAGATTCAAGGAAAGCAATTTTATTTGGCATCTCTTAAACATTCGAAGAAGTTGCCCACAGAGGTTGTGGAATATCCATGCACTCACCTCGAAAAGACCCTGACCAACTTGATCTGGTCAAGCTTGGTTGGAGCAGGAACCTTCTTGGATTAGATGACTGTAGGAAACGCCTTCTAACTTGGAAGTATAGATTCTATGATTTATTTTCTCATAGATTATTGAAAGTTTGTATGTAACCTCTATTTTTAATTTAATATAAAAAGATTGATTGTAGTAATATATTTTAACTTTCTCATTTTATAAAAGAGAACATTTAGAAGACAACAGAAACACTTTCTGTATTTAGAATGCAGAATTACACTGTCTTCCCAAGTTTGTTGGGTTTAATGTACATATAAGGCTTATCTTTGATATCCATGTACTACAGAAGGCTTGTTTTGTTATCCGATACAATAAAAATAGTCCTTAAATTAATTAATTTTAATTGTGCTTTTCATAATACACTCACAGAACATGTGAGTTGAATATGCACCAGTCATGGACAGCAGAACTCTGCTCTGCTGCTGTGTGGTCCTGTTAAGTCATATCCAAGACTTCAAAGGAAGAAGAAATTAGTAAAGCAGATATATTTATAAAATATACATACATAGACACATCTATATGCATATACATACACAACATACTTATACTTACTTCTACTTAACTCTTACACATATCGTTTATGCAATCTGGAATTAAGTCTGCCAAGCAGCCGTCTAGACAATTCCTCTTTTCACAACGCATACAGTCATATCAAAGACTAAAAGTAATTCTGCCTCTACAGACACCTTTGCATAACTCACCGAAGTTTTCCCAAGACTACCATGTGCTCAGGTGGTAGGTAGGGTAAGACTTGGAAGGTTATGTGGAACAGCACCACCTGGTGTAAAATTTTTAAAGTCTACATAAGGCAGTACTAGTTGACAGGCTGGTAGCCTGTGAAAATCAAGATGATGTTGAACCAAGCTTTTCCCAAAATAATTTTTTAATTTATTGCATATTTCAGAGTTTCTTTGAAGATCTCAAGTATTAAAACCATCCATTTAGTATGTAACTTGCAATTATCTGAATTTCATGGTCACACCATTGAAGCAGTCATCATAGGACTTGAAAAGAAGCCTCAAGACTTCATTTAGTCCATCCCATGGCTCAGAATAGGATCGTTTACCATTATGTACATCCTGCCAGCTGCTCTGTAACTTGTTCCAGTGATGTAAGAAACTTTCTAGATAAAAATAAATGTTACAGACTTGCTAAAATCCTCCCCATTAAATCTACATATTACTTCTCTCTGTGTTTATCATATCAATTGTTCCCTTCTTTTTTCAGAGGATTTTCTTTCTCTCTCTTTCCCTCAACTGCCCTGAGTGTTTTCCAGCTCTTTACTCATTGTATTATTTTTTTTTCATAGATTATCTTTACACTGTTCTAGCTCCTCCTTGAACAGCAGTGCCAGACTGTAGTGCCCTAGCTGCTGCCTTACTGGTGCTGATTGGAGCCACAGAGTCACTTGGTATGAATTAGAGGCTACATTTCTGGCCATACACTCCAGCTGGATATGTGGGTTTTTGAGGGAACACATCATGAGTACTGTTCTGCAACAACATTTACATCTCTTTTTGCAGGTTTGTACAGTCCAGCTGTTTGTTTTCTGTATGAAGTGGATTTCTCCTGCCTACAGGTAGCACCTTGTGTTCCCCCTGTGCAGCAGAAACCTACTTTTTTATACCGTATCCCAGCTTCTAAAGTTTCCTTTTCACTTCAAGTATTCTCTTCCAAATTGATCTCACTTGCAGATTTAATAAACCCCTCCTCTTATCTCGTCTTCAGGCTGTGCATGAAAATGACGCAGAACCAGGCTTAGGACAGACTTGCACATCTTCCTAGATCTCTCCATTCATTCAGACACTGAGTCAGAAATAGCTGCTCTCTTGGTGCAGATTTTCTGATCTCTAGCAACTCAGCACCAACAGTATAAAAATTTAATCTGTGGATTGTTTCCTTGGTTTGCATATGAGAATACGATCTGAGATGGTATTAAAAACCTTACCAACCATTGTCTTTCTCTGAAGTTGTTTACCCTGTCATGGACAGAAATCAGATATCATCAAACAGTGCCTAGGATGAAATTAAATCAGGTCTAGCTCTTTTGAAAGTATCTGTTCTATCCGATTATCCCCTCTTGACTAGAAGGTAAGCTTAATTTTTTCTTAATTATGTTTCCTTTGGTAGCCTTCTGATTGCAACAGACCCTGCAAAAAACTTATACCAAACCATCAGGCCTCTCCACAGAGCTTGCCATAGTTTCCCCTCATATTCACTAGGACTTTTGTTTTGATTTCACAACTAAATTAAAAACTAATTTCTCACTACAGGTATTACTGTTACATTTTGTATACATCATTTCATCCCATGGTCTTTTTTATTTTTCTACTCATCTTTTTAAATTGGCACAGATTTATCTTCTGCATAGTTTTTTTTTGTTGTTGTTGTTTTGGTTTTGGGTGAGGATTTTTGTTTGGTGTATTTGTTTATTTGTTTATGGGTTTTGGTTTTGCTTTTGTTTGTTTGTGGATGGTTGGTTTTTTTGTTTTTTTTTTTTTGTTTGTTTGTTTTTTCCTGAGGGGGTAGTACTTTTTCTAAGAATTCATCAAGGTTTTCAAGAGGAAAAGTATTAAAAGATTAAAAGCTATTATTAATATTAGACTTCCTGGGCATTTCTTTCATGCACTTATAACATTTGTTTTCTGATGTGGATAGCATAGGCAGAACAACCCCCAAAAGAAAAATAGCCAAAGAAACAAAATCCAACCAAATAAAAAACCTGAGAACAAACAGAAAACAAGGAAACCAAGAGCATCCTTCCAAAGGCAGGTAACCAGGACCAACACCGGGCAATCTGCTGCCACTCCCAAATGTCTGTTCTTATGCTTACACCCAGTCCTGCACAGGTGATCTTGCTTGCTCTGTAAAGGTACCATAAAGGTGTGCATAACTTTTCACAGGACTGTTTAAACATTATAAAATATCATGTTGCTTTCTACACCATTCTTAGGAACATCAGCGCGCAAAAGGTAATCTGATATTAAATTAATCTCCATATTTTCAGGACAGTTTTGGGAGGCTGAGAAATCACTTCCCTGAAATGATATAATTCCAGAACTATATAGCAAATCCAGAACTACACCTCTTTGTCTTGAGCTCCAGCTGAAGTTCTAACCAAAAGCGTCATGATTCTTCTTCCAAAAAGTTTTGTGTGTTATTTGTTGTTTTTATTGTCCTGCTGACATGAGCTGTGCTAATACCAGGAATACTCAAATTTGCTGCCATTTCCTGTAAGTGGTAGCCATATGGAGACACCAGGAAGTCAGAATCTTTGCATTATCTATGATCCACGTAATATACAACTCTAAACACTTGTGAACCTGCCTTTGTTGCAAAATGAATTTACTCTTTCTGCCAATATATTGACAATAAAGCATGAAACTGTCGGTGCTATGCTTTCACAGTCCAGTTGAGGGTATGACATGATCTATAATTCACATTGTGTGTATTTTAATACCAATTTTATTTTTTTCCTTAAACTGCCCAATTTTGTTGCATGCAGTCTTCTTATATAACTATTTGACACTAGTCTACAGCTTCATTTTTCTGCACTCCAAGTTAGCAACTCATTCACATAATAAATCGTTCTCACTTTTTTTGTTTGTTTGTTTTCTTGGACAAAATGAAAGCTCCAAGCACATGAAATTTTTCTTCTACAATTTTAGTTTAATTATTCCTTCCTTATTATGGTAATCTTTAATTTTGCTCAAACATGGCATGCTTTGTAGATCACACAAATCTATAAAGCAAACACATTGAGGAAGGATGTATGCTCCATATATAGGTCTGTTATGTTAGATAAGATATTCTTCATTGTTTTATGGTAAGTTACTGTTTCTTGGGGATACAAATAAATACCTGAGGCTTGGTTGAAGCTTTCAGCCCTGGCTCTGGCATTTTCAGCACTTGATTTTTCATCTTTGTGATTGCATTAATGCTATTGTCTTGCTTTTAATAACAGTAACAATGTTATCATAATCATATCCCCTGTTTAAGCAAAGTGAAGCAATATTTTCAGTAATAAAGCAAAGTAAAGCAGTTATTTATAGATGAGGGAAGAAGAAAAGGCTAGCTCTGGCAAATATGGCAATGAATATTTTGTATTAGGAATGACTGTCTTATCAGGAGAATATATTTACCCAAATGGGATTTCAGTCAGGATAAATATTTGTTCTGAGCTAAAGTCTCTGGTTTCTATCCCAGTGGATCATGGAAAATCAAAATAAGTTTTATTCTCAAGCTGAAGAGTTCACATACTTTAATTTTAATTTGTGAACATGCAAAGCCAGGACTCAGTGTCAACATTCAAAGGGTCTGAAGACCTTCAAACTCAATGATAGTTGTTATGGTTCCTTCCTTCCCATGCTTGATTTCCTCCAACAATAACCTCTGTGTTAAAGGCAGATTTTTTTTCCTTATCCATTGGCATTAAGTCATATATTATTTATACTTTTACTCACTCTTACAGCTTCTCTGCTACTGATCCTTCACCAACATCAGAAAACATGCAGTGCCAATGAAAACAATTTATTTTGTATTATCTTAGGTTCCAGGCTCACTTAGGCGATCCTTAAGCTAATAGGTATTTAGCACATTTTCTATTTCAATACTAGCTAAATGATAAATGCAACTATTAGAATTTGTTATTATAACTGTATTTTCATATATCCACCAGAATAGCATTATGCATCGTCTATGCATGTAAAAGATTACAGTATACTGCAGTAATTCAAACGGGCAAAACTGCCAAGGAATGTTTTAAGGATTTATAAATGGAGTGATATGTAATATAGAAGTGATTTAAGTGCATTTGCAGTGTTCATACAGTGGGCTTTTTACTCTTTTGTAAATTAATATGGCTGAAAGAAAACATGAACCCAAAGTAGAGCCACTTTTCTTTTGATTGGAGGAGTCGTATAAATAGCAGCCTTCCAGTACCTGAAGGGAGCCTACAGAAAGGCTGGAGAGGGTCTGTTTACAAAGGCCTGCAGTGACAGGATGAGGGGCAATGGCTTCAAGCTGGAGAAGAACAGATTTAGATTGGATATTAGGAATAAGTTCTTTACCATGAGGGTGGTGGGACACTGGAACAGGTTGTCCAGGGAAGCAGTTGAGGCCCCTTCCCTGGAGATATTCAAGGTGAGGCTCAATGAGGCCCTGGACAACCTGGCCTAGTTGGGGGTGTCCCCGCTGACTGCAGGGATGTCGGACCAGATGACTTTTGGAGGTCTCTTCCAGCCTGGACCATTCTATGACTCTATGAAATTCCACCCCAAGGAATGTTGAGCACCCCTGCAGAAGCATTTTCTATCACGGTATTGATGTTCAACACTTTTGAGGACTGTGAGACTTATTTCAATGGGTTTTATCAGTATTTAGACAGCCTCAGGAACTGGCCCAACAATAACAAAAGAATGACCTTATTTTTAAATTATTGTTTCTAACAGTAATTATGTAATTTAAATGGTCTTACCTTTAACTAGTTTTTCACATTTTACAGTTGCTGGCATAATGCTAAGACTAATATTTTTTGTGCTTTTTTATCATTGTTATGGATATCTGTCTTTTTTAGAGAAGAACGACTGTTCCTGTCGTGTTGCAACTGTGCATATGCCATTTCTATACAGGAATCAGATGGAGGAAAGATTAAAGGAATATCTGATCTAAACTCTTCTTGGATCATATAGTCCCTTCTTCACTGGCCAGAAGGCATCTGGTCAGTTAATGGCTGGGGTTTTTTGAGTCACCAGTTAATTTACTGATAATTCTCTAGAAAAAGTAGAAGAGGTAAAGGCTTTGCAGCTCACTTTTGAATGTGCTTATGTAGCATTGAATTTAACTACTGTTTTTATACAGTTAGCATCTTGGATGAGAGTACTGTGTGGGTGAGAACTTAAAATTCATCCCTTGATCTGTTTGTTGAAAAGACACCTGTTTTCCAGTACCAGTCTTAATGACTATCCTCCAAGGCTTCTGAAATACCCTAGAAACAAAAATTTTAATAGCAGGAGCATTACAGCGTGTGCAGATTGCTCCTGTCCAAGATGAGAAAACATTGAAATGGTTCTAGGGGAACCATTCTATGGGCACTCCATTGAGATAATTGTCTCAAAGCCTCTTCTTCATAAATGTCCTACTGAGTGTGATGAGAGGTCCATCCATCCTGGGAAATTGTCTCCAACAATGGCCAGTGGTATCTGCTTAGTATTGTGCACAGAAGTTCATTATTAGTAAGAAAGAGACCACACCTTATGTGAAGATATGTGACTGGCCTTTACTGTTAGTCTAATGCTGTAACAGTTTAATCAAAGATGACAACCACATATTTTTATTATAGTTAAAGCAACACTACCACTTATAACCTGAATTTATTAATTCTATTAAAGGTCATTAGTAACACTATAAAATCAAAGGTATGTGCCCCTTAAACTCCCACCCTTCCAGTGGATTGTCACAGCAAGTTGTCGGTGTCCTGAGTTTTTGCAAAGCAGAATAAAGCATTGAAGGTTCATTTCCTGGGTTCACTCAGAATTATTTTTTCATGGTTTCTGATTGTCACACTATGGTTGTTTAGGTTAGGTACATCTTATTACCATGATTCCTTTAGAAACAGAACTAGAGTTGAACAAAGCTAAGCAAAAATTAAGCTAAAACAATCTAGGTATCACATATAAAATAATCTTAAAACTACAGGACAGGCGGCAGAACACCTGGAGGTTGAATAGTTTTTCTGTTGCAGCTGCGACAACCTGGACAACAGCAAAAGAAACTTTTCATGTATTTCTTTTTAGCTACACTTAAAACCAACTTAAAATACTAGATATGCTTGGCCATAAGGCTACAGCAGGAAGGCACATAAAAGTTGGACAAAATGTTTAGTGTTGCCCTCCCTGGCTCCTCTTTCAGCTGTGAAAAACAACTGTTCAGG